>LQNS02278163.1:10014236-10026607 GCA_001587735.2 Parhyale hawaiensis
ATATCGAAGCGTGAATTTCAGGAAAATGGACGCATTAGTAAAACGCTCCATCGATTGGGAGAGTGAAACGCGCGGAGGGACGGTATAAATTGCCAGAATAAATGCATGGCAGACTGACAGCGACCTGCTGCTGCTGCTGGGACTGATGGATGCAGAACGTGGGTCAGAAGTGAATACCACGCCTGGGTAATGATGTGTTATTATTTAGAGTTCCGGTCAAGTGCAAATTCCGTAAGGGTAATTATGTGTTCTTAAGTGTAGTCATGGTCAGGCACAAATTCCGTAAGGGTAATTATGTGTTCATGTATAGAATTCCGGTCAAGTGCAAATTCCGTAAGGGTAATTATGTGTTCATGTATGGAGTTCTGGTCAAGTACAAATTCCGTAAGGGTAATTATGTGTTCGTGTATGGAGTTCTGGTCAAGTACAAATTCCGTAAGGGTAATTATGTGTTCTTAAGTGCAGTTAACTTCAAAAACAGATACCGCCGTGTTAACTTGGGCGCGCTCGATTGACCGACGAAACTAAAGCTTTGCGGTTTAACTTTTTCCGTTACTTCAGATCTCCGTAGCTCCGCCCCTTTGCGTCGTGTTGCAAGTGTTAGAAGTAACCCGATTGCGCTTGCGTTGAGCCGGCTTAAAAGATCATCTCATGGTGGAAGATTGAGTCTTTACAAATCTCGAGAGTGAGTGATGAAAGATAAACGCCTGTCTCAAGGTCCGTAGAAGTCAAGCCCCAACTACGCAAGCCTGTCGAACGCTCTTTAAGTGCTATTACGTCTAAACTGCGGTCAACAACAAATTCTGTCACGCCAGCAAATGTGTAGATAAGGTCAAAACAAAACTCTCTAACATGTGCAACCGATGGCAGCGTATACTGTTGCCAAACAATGGGCCGCAATGCAGTATAGTTTGTAATGATGGTATTTCCTGCTCTTCCTATCTAATGTAACTCTAGTTCTGCCCTGTGCACATGTACCAAGGTCCTATGTGTACCAAACAGAGTGTTTTTATTTAATTATTTTATTGTTTAATACGCTTTGTAGCGTAAGACTATCTCAATTAATGGTGGGAGGAGACGAGGGAGCTGGAAGCGTTGAATCAGCAGTTTTAGTATATTTCACATCTAGGTCAACCCACCTTGACGGCTTACTAGAGATTGTGATGATAGCTCATTTCCTTCTAGCAGTGTTTGGGTGAAAAGATAGACATATATATATGCATTTCATGAAAACTTTGACCGTGCTTCCTGCTTATTATTTCCTCATCAAGTTTTCCGACTTTCCTAAAATTCACGCTACAGTTATAGTCTACAAATGCTAAAACTTAAGCTAACAGCAGTTTCACTAGGCACTAGAGCTAGTGCAGGCAGAGGCTTCCGACTCTAAATAACACACGCTGTGCCTTAACTAACAGCAGCTTCTCTAGGCATCCCTGCAAGATTGAAATAAATAGCGCTAATTATCATTTTAATGAGCTGCGACAGAGGACTCCTGATGACCAAATTAATTCCAACGAGGACCTCAAAGCCCCAGAAAATGAAGCCTTGTGCAAAAATTCTGCGATAAGAACAAGCGAAGTCTCTTAATTCTGCCTCGCTGCGGGGAATTATTGAGCTATTTATTACCCTAAATGTGCTGGCCACAACCACAAGGAATCGCTGAGCAGTTTATTAACTTATTACAGTAAACCGCTGGGAATTATTGAGGATTTATTGACTGAAATGTGCTGGCCACAAACACCGAGTATTATTAAGCAGTTTGTTAAATAATTGCAGTAAACCACTGGGAATTGTTGAGGATTTATTGACTGAAATGTGCTGGCCACAAACACCGAGAATCATTGAGCAGTTTATTAATTTAGTAAAGTAAACCGCTGAAATTAATGTGATATTTATCGCGCTTAATAGAATAGCGTTCCACAACCACAGGGAATTGTTAAGTAGTTTATTAGTTAACGATGGTAATCTGCGAGAATAGCTGAGCTATATATTACCCTAAATAGGCTGGCCACAACTACAAGGAATTGTTGTTTATTAAATTGCTTACATATTCACTGGCGCACCCGGCTGTCGAAAATGGCGGCGGAGGAATTGCAATAATACTTCTTTATTGATTATAATTGAGGCACTGAACTGATTATGAAGGATGCGGCGCAACTGCCAACTATATAATGATTAGATTATTGAATAGTTTGGGCCTCCATCTCCACAACTAAGTTGCTCTAATAGAGGAAGAAATAAAAGACGAAGAGCATTTTTATAGTAATGGGAACCCATGCACGAGCGTCTTCCCCAGCAGGAACAACGCTCATGGGAACAGCAAGTCGGGAAAGAAGAGAAAGAACGGTACAAAACATCATCAGCAGGTGTATGAAATTGGAAAGAAGCAAAGTGGGCACGAAAAACAGACCTGCCAACTATACCTAATTATCGAAAGACGATGAGGCGACGCATTTCTCTTTTGGCACTCGGCACAATTAAGGCTCTCTCTCTCTCTCCCTCTCTCTCTTTCTCCTTTCCAAACATCCAGTGAAACATTTCCTTTACACGTTGACCGCCATATACACCACATTTACACGGCGTTATAGCAATACTATTACCCATTATTACCTGCGCCAAGGAGGTTATGTTTTTGTCGGATTTATCTGTCTGTTTGTTTATCTGTCTGTCACCAAAATAACACAAAAAGTTATGGAGGGATTTTGACAAAATTTACAGGGAATGTTAGGTAAGTTAGGAGGAACAGATGATTAACTTTTGGTGACGATCCGTCTATCCGTTTGTTTGTTTGTCTGCCTCATTCTTCTTAATACCATAACTCAAAAAGTTATGGACGGGTTTTTCTGAAATTTTCATGAGTTGTTAAGTATATTACAAAAAGTAAATGACCAAATTTTGGAGTAACCTGTTTGTTCGTTCGTTAGTCACTGTTTCTAGTTTTATGCTTGTTAGCACAATAACTCAAAAAATTATCAATGGATTTTTATGAAATTCATAGGAATTGTTAGTTATGTTGAAAGACATGAATGATTAAATTTTGGTGCAGATCGGTTTGTTCGTATGTATGTTTGACTCATGTTTGTCATAATGTTTGTTAGCAGCCCAACGCTAAAACGTTATGAATGGATCTTCACGAAAATTGCATTAGCTGTTAATACCATGAAAGGACACAAATGATTAGATTTTGGAGTTGATACAGAGAAAATGATAGTTTTAAAGCCAAATTGGATTTTTCTCCTTGGCGGAGGTATGCGCTCTCAGAGTACTCTAGTTAAAATGGTGATTAACGTAACGCATGATTGAAAACAGGAATAGTATCTGAGTGGCCGTGATACACGTCAGGAGTATTTCAAGTCCAGTTTTCCATCCGCTGAAAAGCGGTATCGTAAAGGGAAGAAATCGTACTGGGGGAAACTAATAACGGGTACATCGAGGAAACCTCCGTTTTCTTCACGCCTCTGCAAGAAGTAAAGAGTGCAACGAGAGAACTCAATGGGACTAAAATAAAACTTAGCCGTGACCGCGTGTCGGCGAATGACGTCACACCGACGAGTATTTGAGGGTCGGATCTTAGATGTCCGTAGGCTGGGCTTTGAACCCTCTCCGAAAATATAAGCACAGTTAAATTCTTGACGAGAGAGAAATCGTACGAACAGTTATTGTTCAAGCTTTCTGCACTTGACCAGGAAGCAAACAGCGTGACGAGGGAACTCACGAGAAACAAGCATCGGAAAGTGACGTCATCAACACCGTCACATCGACGAACGGTACGGCTGAACAGCCTATGAGTGTGTAATTAATTTCGCAAGAAAATCGTCGTCAATTGTAAATTTCATTCTCTAAGTACACAGATAAATGAAAATAACATATACTAATTGAACAATAAACAACTGTCAATAGAAAACGGCAGCGGAGGCTAGTGGAAACTTTCACAGCGTCAATGGCAAGATCTGGGCCGGTATAACGCCCTGTTTCAGCTTCTTCTTTGAAGTGAAGCTTATTTACAGTTGATTTTCAGTTCACAGTGCTCTTAACGAAACATATCCCCGTATTGTTTTTGACTTAATGCATTCAATCACTCGCTTCTGACTCGTCACCTACTTGAGGTCTAGAACAGCGTCATAATGCTGAAGCAGGTGAGAACTGGTAGATCGTTCGTTCATGGCGAAAGCCATATTGACGTATGTATTTAGATACAAATGGATACACATTGCGATCTTTTACGCATTGTTAGCAGCATGGCCCTACATGTAACCAAAATTTACACAAATGAGCTATATTTCTCATAGTTTGTACCCACAAAATTTTTAAGCGAACTCTCCGCCGAGGAAATTTACACCGAAGCTTGTGCCAATGAAGAATACAACGGTAGCTTGACCCTAGCAAAATAAATATAAAGCAAGTTAACACCACTGGCAGGGGAAACTTTTTCGTTTCCGTTGGGGTTAAAAGTCTGCCGACTTTTGGAATTGAAAGAAGCCCGAGTTTTTTCTCATATAGATCTGAAATTCTTCTGCCGTTCGACATCAGAAAGCTTGGAGCGTCCGGGGCCTGAATAGCCTCTAATTGACGAGGCTCTGAAGCTGCATCGGGGCATTTCTTGCCGAAACGAACTGAAACATATTTTATACGTGTACTGGGTAGGGTCTGTCCCCCTTGGGAAACACTTTTTATACGTGTACTTGGTAAGGTCTGTCCCCTTAGGAAACATATTTTATGCGTGTACTGGGTAAGGTCTGTCCCCAGTAGGAAACATATTTTATACATGCACTGGGTAAGGTCTGCCCCCAGTAGGAAACATATTTTATACGTGTGCCGGGTAAGGTCTGTTCCCTCAGCAAACATATTTTATACGTGTAGTGGGTAAGGTCTGTCCCCCTTGGAAAACATATTTTATACGTGTACTGGGTAAGGCTATCCCGTCAAGAAATGCTGTAGTAAACTAGAAACAAAAATCTGTGAGAAATAGTTATAATTTGAAAGGCATATGATACATAGGTACAGTATTTCATTAATATATTTGAAAATTCATGGATTAAATAGGCAGAATTTGTTCGTTCAAGTGGAAAATATGTTTCTCAAAACTAATCATATTAAATTTTCCTTCACTGAAGTATGACAGCAAGGAAAAATCTATTGAAAAACATATAACTATGAAATAAATTTAGCATAGTGCAAAAATTACTTTAGTTAACATTTCTTTTCTTTCAAACAATACCACGATCTAACTAGAGAAGTCGTTCACCAGTTCTTACAACGTACCTAGAGTGCCCCGGTATGGGCTTTGCCCTTCAAGCTGTTCTTGTTCTTTCATTATTTTTATTTGCCGCGCTTTATTCTCGGAACCATCGTTGAATATTCATAACTTGGTGGTCAAATATGCGAATCTGCAAATGTCAGTGGTCGTACTGTAATTTGAAGGATGGTGCATCACTTACAGAGCGACGGTAGAAACGCCAGTGTTGCAGGTCCCGGTGCAATCAGTTTCTGCTGGCGATCGTAAATTTTATAGAACCTATATCGTAAATGTGATAAAATTGTGAGTCCTGAAGTTATTTTAATTCTGGGTGAAGCGTGATCACTGCGCCTTTCAGGCGCTTGCCTTTTTCCGTCGCGACTCAGTCTCGCGTTTCAAATGATAAAAATAAGAAGAACAATATTCAGATTAGTACTTCGGTTGGACGAATTCAAAGCAAATGGACTCAGGGAATAAATGTTATTCATCCAAAGTAAATGACCATATTATAAACTAGAACGCCTCGTGGCGTAACACCATCACCCGCGGTGGAGGCAAATTCAACGTAGTCATTTTTGATGAACAAGATTAGGGCACAGCCCCGATCCCAGAGAGTAGAGCTTCAATAATACAATAGGGAAAATAGAACGCCTCGTGGCGTAAGACAATCTGCCGCGGTGGAAGCCAATTGAACGCCGTCATTTTTGATGGCCAGCTAGGCCTAGTTTCTTGGCACGTGTCACATCTAGGTCAACCCACGAAACTTCCTACAAAAATTATGAACATTGCTCAACTCCTTCGACCACTTATTGGGTGGACAGAGAAACATACAAACTTATATCATCAACGAAAACATTATCACCTCTCCTCGTTTCGCTCGCGGGTGATAATGATCGTATTATTTCCGTACGATTTATTGTTGACTTTAAGGAAGTTTGAGACACAGCTCCTATTTAATTTATGTAAGAAGAACAATGTTCATGTTAATTTGTTTGCAATGTTTCGTTTCGCAGAACCAATTAGTAATATGACAATCCCAATAATTACTTACATTTGTTAAGTTTCTCTTCGAGAGCAAGTGATGCTATCAGGATGACCCAAAAACCTAAGTCATTTACGTTCATTTTTTTTTAATTTCTTACATCACAATACCAATGGTCTGTGTCACAAAAACCCAGGAGAAGTTTAGTATTCTTGCCTATTTTTACATTTATCATCTCGCAGAACTAAGTATCATATCCAGTTAAAGATCCTGAGAAATATGCAGATGTGTAATTTTACACTTCAGACAACCAAGTTTCAAAGCCCACTTAAAAGGTTCCTAGAAAATTATGCTGGTTCATCATTTTTCACCTCACTGAAACGAGACTCAGTTTCTGAGAGTTCTTAAAATTTCTGTACATTTGTCAGTTTTCACCTCACCGAAATGTGTATATGTTACTGTCGCGCAGAACCCAAGAAAATACTCTGTTTATGTATATTTGGTGTTTTTACGTCAGTTGTATAGCGTTCTTAATTCAAAAAGTCCCATAGACTTAAATACAGTTTTGTAGTTTTTCACTCCGCAAACTAAGTGCCAATGTTCCCTTAAAAAATCCCTAGAATTGGGCAATTTTGTTTTTTACTTCCGACAAACACGTTTCAAAGTCCAATGAAAAGATTCCAAGAATGAGGCAGCTTTGTCACTTTTCAATTGTGAGAGAACCAAGACTCAAAGTCCAAACAGATGTATCCAAAATTATTCAAATTTGTTATTTTGGCCCTGCAGAACCAAGTTTCAATGTCAGGAAGGAGGTCATCGGTCAGGTACACGCCTAAGACGGAGCTGGACTACGGCACCCTGCTGTGCTGGGGCACCAACAGCGTGGGGCGCCAGACCAAGCCTTGCGTCTTCCACATCTTTCCCGCTGGTAAGTTGCTCTTACTAACCCGGGAAAACCATTCGTGTTGCATTGTCCTGTGTTGACGTAATGGACAAGAGATTACTATAGTATAGTATCACAAAAGCCCACATTACTTTCATGCTACTAAATAATGTAATTAATTAATTATGATGATTCTCGTTTGCGCGCTGTCTTTCAAAAATGACGGTGTGGCAGTTTCATGGGCATCTCTTCATTTTTGCTATTCGTGTGCCCGGTTCTACTTTAGTTGCTTAATGTGTCCATTAAATGTGATATTGAAACATGAGCGCCGCCAGTATCATTTCGGCAAAGCGGAGCCGTCTCTCTTTCTTGAAGAACTAAATATCCGCAATGATTAATTACTTCCTGCAGAGATCAATTGCCAACTACCTCAGATGTTTATTGGCAACTGCTTCAGAGGTTATTTGCCAGCTGACGCTGAGGTCAATTGCCAAATATTTTGGAGGTCAATTGCCAAATATTTTGGAGGTCAATTGCCAAATATTTTGGAGGTCAATTGCCAACTGCGACAGAGATCAACTGAAAAGTGCTTCACAAGTGAATTGTTAACTAATTCAGAGATCAGTTGCCAACTGCTTCAGGGGCAGCTTTGTGCCAGTATCAGTCATGCCCAGTCTCCTGCATCTAATCAGAACCACACACCACTCTGCTTTGTCTGGTCATAGTTGTAGAGTGTTTTAAAAAGCTGCAGTTTTCCGTAAGACATTCACACAATTACTGCAATAGCTTGGAGTGGGTCAGGGCCTTGGCTTCGGCATCTTTCTGGGTATAAGCCTGTCGGTTCGCCTATGCTGACAAAATAATGTTATAGTCTAATCTAAACATGGGTTCACTTGTTCGGTGCAACACTTTGCCAACAAAGTGCAACGAAATTCTGAGGAATTCGGGTCTCTAATTTTTTTTCCTGAGGCATGGTACAGATACCGTGAAATTTAAGTTTCCCCTCAGTGAGTAGAATTTTCTTATTAGTGCGTCACTCTAAACCTATAATTGTTCAACTCTTTCAAGCTTAGTTCGTAAGTACCTGTAGATTTCTCGGATAGCGATATGATTCCCAACTGTAGTTCTGTCTTTGGGGCAAGATGCAATAAATGAATGCACTTAAGCCTTTATCGTAGTGTTTTGATTAGCTCGTACTATACTCATTATACATGTATCGTGACATACAATAAGAACTCGTATCGTACCTCTATGGAGTGTAACCACCCCCTATTGAGAGCCATCGTTCCCAGTATTTCTTCTAGTTCCTCAGTAAGGGCAGTAATACAGCGTTTTGATGGTGCTCATGAAGTCTCATACTGATGCAACAGCCACAGAGTATTCTAATAGTTTTCGTGGTCTCGGGGGGCGAGATTATTCAACAAAATGCCACGTCACATTCGAAATGTCACCGGTAGAGAGACTGCAAAATTTAAACACTTACTGGACGCATGCTTACTGAAAGTGCCAGATGAACCTGCTGTAAGCGGCTACGTGAACTGTGGGGATAACTCGCTGTTAGCCACCCCGCTGGTCTCGGACTGCAGCATCACCTCTGCACAAGATGGGCGGCGTGCGTAACGTCGCCTGGACTTCGTCCGAAGTATCATCAAAGTTATCAAAGGTAAAGGTACTGTACCAAATTCACCTAAAGCAGTTCTAGAACAAAAACAAATCACAGCACTTATTACGAAAAATTTATAATTATATACTGCTAAAAAATCATTTTTACCTCACAACTTATGTACTATAAGAGAATTATTCACGAAGTATCCTGCAGCAGACCTTGCTCTGTTATGCTTTTCCGTTTCACTGAACACTTGCTATTCCCTCGGGCAGCGATCCTCTGCGCAAATTCCTTGCTTTCGCTTTATTTCAATTCTACATGTCCTTGCCCTCTCAGTCAATGTTGTCGCCCTCTCAACTTATGTAGATCTATGTGACGTTGTCCGCTCTACACTACACCGACCCAATTTATTTGTAACTTGATTCATGATGGTGTCAATTTCATTCTTAGATGGGGCCCCATGTGGTCACCACGTGGGCGCAATGTGGCACTTATTACAAGAGTTGCCGGCTCTAATTACTGTGTCCTGCCAGTCAGTATCTGATTCCATTTCCTTTAGCCATCCAGAAACTGCGACTCCTTGTGACTCTGGCACCTACGCTCTAACAGAACAAACTAATATTCCCGCACTTTAAGTTCAACTTCTGGAACAAGTGAGTCCCCGATTCCGACTCTCCAACCGTGTTCACCATCATAAACTTCACTATGTTAAAACCACGTTACAGCGTTGGCCAACGTTACAAAACCACTTGCGTTTTTGCTTTGTGCAAATCACACCTGCCCAGCGGGACAAGACCCAAGTAATTAAATGGGTACCTACGCGGCAGCCACGCTGGCCCACTGCGACAGCGATAGTTACCTTATTTCAACCTCGTTAGCACCTAATCTCCTAAATGAGCTCACCTGACATGGATAAGATAGGTAGTTAACAGAGTAACTCGAAACTGGCTTTTGACGCATATGTGAACCTATTGTACAGTATTAATCCCAATTTTTTGCTATTACGGGATCCTATTGTACAGTATTAAGCAGAATTGTTGTTGTTATTGTGTGATCCTGTTGTGCATTATTAGGCAGAAATGTTGTTATTAATGCATGATCCTATTATGCAATATGAGGTAGAAATATTATTATTAACATGTAATCCTATTGTGCATTATTAAGTGAAAATGATATTATTACTATGAGATAGTATTATACAAATTCAACATCGTTAGTGTTGTTTATATGCGATAATGATTATTAATAATTTGAGTGCTCGCGCCGCCAAAAATGAATGCTAGGAATTTGTGACGACCCTTCTTCATAGATCATACTTTCGTCACTAATATGCTCCTCAACTTGTTAACTCGTCATAAGAGATTAGTTCTTTCTGTTACAATTCGTCTGAGCAGCACACTCCTTCCTTCACTTGAACACATGAGAAAAAATCAGTTTACATTGGCAAGCAGCGAAGCATCACGGTATTTAAGTAAATCCCCCCGCTGTCTATGAGTACTATACACGCCACAAAATTCTTGCGCTCTAGCGATAACTACTTCGTCAAAGGAAGGAAGAAAGAAAGCTAGAAAAATAATTGCTGTTTGTATTGCGCCTTTAAAAAATTACTTCTCCTATGCTTTGATTATCATCTACACAATTTGTACACCGTGAAATTCGAACAAATATAGTATCGATGTATGAAGAAAGTAATAATGAGTAGAGAGAGCTATGAAAGAGCTGTAAATATCTTCGTTGTTTGGATTTCAGCGTTGGTTGAGCAAGATTCGCACTTGGCCATCTTTTGCAACCTGTTCTAATTTTTGCTTATCGTTCTCCATCAGAAAGCAACATAATTACAAAATTTGCAGCCTGGTCTACTTTTCGTCAATGTGTTTCGTTCAGAGCGTGACACGAAAAATACCAGTATAGAAATACACAAACACACGACGGTGTTTATTATATTGTTTTAGTTATTGTTCATTATTAATTCTGCCGTTAATATGTGATCCAATTGCACTGCATTATTTATAGTAATTGCTTACGTGGGGTTAAGGACGAGGCATAGTTCTCTAATAAAAAAAATATTGAATTTGTATATCGAGTAAGCTTCCTGCATGGACGTGAAACCAACAATTCAAAGAGGAAAGAATGAATAGCACATCCAGAATTAGGCCAGGGCCCCACAGAAAGCAACAAGCGACGCAATGCGATTTTTCCGGGAGTCGTGTTGCAGCAATGCACGGGTGTCGCGAGGCATCGCAGTTGCGGCGGTGGGGGGGCAGCCTAAAGGGAGCCCATCCTCGAGGGTGTCTCAACAACGGGATTCTTTAACGTTATATTAGCTGCAAAGATCATTGCTGTAGTTAATATTGTTACTAAACTATGAATAACAGAATGTTATATTATTCTCTGTATCAGAACACTAGCAACAATAAGAGACGCAATAAGCTTTTTTGTCGTCACAAAACTAAATTACTAACCCGGTTTAATATTTTCTGGTACGTTCCCCAGGACCTCCAGACCCAGTTCATAACTGCTCTCAGTTCAACTTGAGTGCGACGGACGTAAACGTCCGGTGCTCTCTGGGCTTTGATGGCGGCTTGCCCCAGACCTTCATCATGGAGTTGTATGACGAGCAGAGCGGCGAACTGGTGGCCAACGTTTCCAGTCAGGTAATTTGGCTAGGTTTTCCAAGATTTGTATCTGGGGAGCAGAGTGGCTAGTTGGTGGCCAATGTTTTCAGTTAGGTAAATTGGCAAAGTTTTCAGTATTACATCCGGAAAGCTGAGTGGCGAGTAGGTGGCCAATGTTTCCAGTCAAGTAATTTGGCTAGGAATTCCAGGATTTACATCTGGGGTGCAATACGGCCAGTAAATTACCAAATTTTAGTTCCTGTTTTTTTTTATTGAATCATATTCCCTTACTAAGTTTGCGTGCTAAGCCTTCTTTTACAGGGATGCAAAATTACTTATCCGCTTCCTGCTCTCAGCTGTACATCTGTTTTTGTGTAAAATTTTACCGGTAAAAGTCACATAACTTCAATGTATTATGTATTTTTACTATGATCGCAATTAGTCTCTTTATGCTCGCGTTGTCATGCTGTGATGGTTCCGTTTCTCTTCATCTACTTTGGCAGCTGTAGGGAACGTCCTTTACTCCCTGCAGTTTCATTGATTAGATTAGATAGGCGGAAGCAGATGAACCAACAGAACCATTCCCAAAGAGACACCGGAACTTACGCCCCGGCCCTCTGTGAACTATTGCCATTATGTTAGTAGGATATATAGGACACGAGAATTGAGAAGAAAAGAGAAAAAAGGGGAAGAATCTCAGCCGAAGAAACGATCATGAATGCACGCAAACACGATCAAGAGCCGCTGATATGCGGTGCTTGTAGATGTCAAACTATGTAGTAGGAGCGGGAGAGCGAAGAAGACGGATTAAGGTGGCCTAGAAAGCCTTAGCCGCTAAGAGTTTGCGACTCCTGGAGGAGGAGTTCTTACTGTGGAGGATCTCTCCCAATGTATGTCAAGACGATTTGTAAACGCGTTGGCTGACTCCTCACTAACAACGTCGGAAGGGAGTCTATTCCAAATGCTGACTATGAAATACGGAAAGAACTGCTGACTTAAGGTCGTTCTTCGAGCTTTGTGCTTGAGTTTTTGACCGTTGTTTCGCAAGC
>LQNS02278163.1:10066828-10098193 GCA_001587735.2 Parhyale hawaiensis
CAGGCACTCGTCTCTCCTTCAAGTTTTACTCGCTGCTGCCGACCCGTAAGCCATGCCCTGATCCATCGTAAATAGTCTCCCCGGATGCCATGAGCTTCCAATTTTTTCATTAGCCTCATAGGGGGTCGCGCTCTTTGAACCACTAGGGGGTTACGGGGAGGTTCAGGGGGGTTCTAGCCCTCCCTCGCGGCGGTCCCTTAGCAGTGGGTGTTTACACGGCGGGGGGCGTGGCGTTCCCCAGCAGGGATGATTATATGGGGCGGGATTTCGGATTTTTTTTTTGTTGGTTAGGGAGTAGTCATACATAGGGTTGAGGGGGGTACTAACGGGGGACAATTAACCCTTTCACGACACTCGCGTAATAATGAAGGATAATGGTGGTCACATTCCATTGCAAGCATTCCCACCTGCTCAACTGTCAGCTTCTATACTACATCAGCCGTAAGACTCCATTCGCGACCTACTATGATAAATCAAAGATGTGGGCGTAATATATTTAGATTTTGCCAAAGCCTTCGATAAAGTAGACTATGGAATACCACTACTCAAAACTCTTCAGCATGGGCATCCGTGGAAAGTGTCTTAGATGGATCAAAGCTTCACTGAAAAACCGAACCCAAAGTGTAATTATAAATAATAAAGTGTCCAAACGACAGCCTGTACTCAGTGGAGTCCCACAAGGCACCATGCGATCATATATGTTTGGAAAATTCTAAACGGAATTACTGTCAACGTCACTGGGCGAATCCAGGCCAGACACTCAAACCGTATTGGTCGGATTTGTAAAGTGCGCATTCCGATCAAAACTGGTGGTGATGCGATAGCCACAAAATATTCTAATAGTTTTCGTGGTCCGAGGGGCGAGATTATTCAACAAAATGCCACGTCACATCCTAAATGTCACCGGTACAGAGACTGCAAAATTTAAAAACTTACTATACGCATACTTACTGAAAGTGTCAGGTAAACCTGTTGTAAGCGGCTACGTGAACTGTGGGGATAACTCGCTGTTAGCCAACCCCTTGGTCATGGACTGCAGTATCACCTCTGCACAAGATGAGTGTCGTGCATAACGTCACCTGGACCTCGTCCGAGGTAGCATCAAAAGCAATCAAAGGTTGGTTGCTCTGTGCTTGCTCCGAGGTGGCTTGCTCTTTGGTTGGTCCTTCCTTCGATCACGTCATTAAGGATTTTAGATAAGAGAAAACTCATTTACTGAAAAAAAAAACATGTTGAGGTACCATAAAATTTCAGCCCTTGGAGTTACGGGGATAAATATAGCTTTTGAAATATAAAATCAAAAGTGAAAATACTGTAACGCGTTTTCTGGATCTCGACTCACTTTGAAAAAAAATACTTCGGTACTATTTGATATGGAGATTCCTCTTCTGAGCGTGGTAAATGAATGGCGGTATCTCTGACAGGGTTTTTGATCCTGTCAGCCATAAGCTATTTCATATATTATTAAGCTGAATTTCTTCGTAACAGTTAGAAGGGCTTAGTCTTTCCTTGAGTTTTCTTTCCTTTCGTGCACAGTCCACTTCGTCTGTGCTTTCTTTAGCTGAGTTTCTTCATAGTAGTTGAAACTTTGCGCTAAAGAGACACCAAATTCATTCAATTTACATTCTTGCCCAATTTCGCTCCTAAAGGTTCAACTATCAGGATATTCTGCTCTCACAAACTATATAGATTTGCGCTACTTTAATGGAATATCATTCGTGCAGTCATTAGATGTATATTACCGCAAAGCCTATACTGGAAGCAGGAACAGTGAACCTTAATTACAAATTCTTGCCATTATTGAGATGACTTCCCTCTCTATAGTGTGATAATAAGTCATTAGCTTACAGTTAGCATCGAACTGCTGAGAATTTACTTTTATTCAGACCAGCCTTATTTCCATCAAAATTAGCCCATCGCTCTTCTGATAAAGAATGTAGTTCGTTGTGCAAGACTCAGCAGAGACACATCAGTATTTAGCTTCGTAATAACCTTGCTTCTCCATTCTGCAAATCTAAAAAGTTTTTTTTTTCGACTGTACCAGATTCACTTAAAGCAATTCTAGAACAAAAACAAATCAAAGCACTAATAACGAAAAGTTGATAATTATATACTGCCAAAAAATCATTTTGACGTCACAAATTATGTACTATAAGAGAATTGCTCACGAAGTATCCTGCAGCAAACCTTGGTTTCTTATGTTTTTCCGTTTCATTGAACACTTGCTGTTCCCTCGGGCAGCGATCCTCTGCGCAAGTTCCTTTCTTTCGCTTTGTTACATTTCTACATGTCCTTGCCCTCTCAACCTATGCGGATGTATGTGACGTTCTCCGCTCTACACTACACCGACCCAATTTATTTGTTACTTGATTAATGATGGTGTCAGTCTCATTTTTAGATGGGGTCCCATGTGGTTACCACGTGGGCGCAATGTGACACTTATTACAAGAGTTGCCGACTCTAATTACTGTGTCCTGCCAGTCAGTATCTGATTCCATTTCCTATAACCATCCAAAAACTGCGACTCCTTGTGACTCTGGCACCTACGCTTCAACCGAGTAATCTAATTTTCTCCCACTTTGTATCCGAGTCCTGGAACAAGCGAGTGCCCGATTCCGACTCTCCAACCCAGTTCACCATCGTAAAATTCACTATGTTAAAACCACGTTACGGTATTGGACCAACGTGACAAATCCACTTGCGTTTTTGCTTTGTGCTAATCACACATGCCCAGCGGGACAAGACTCAAGTAATCAAATGGGTACCTACGCGGCAGCCACGCTGGCCCACTGCGACAGCGATAGTTACCTTATTTCAACCTCGTTAGCACCTGATCTCCTAAATGAGCTCACCGGACATGGATAATATAGGTGGTTAACAGAGTAACTCGAAATTGGCTTATGACGCATATGTGATCCTATTGTGTAGTATTAAGCGCAATTTTTGCTATTATGTGATCCTATTGTACAGCATTAAGCAGAATTGTTGTTGTTATTATGTGATCCTGTTGTGCATTATTAGGCAGAAATGTTGTTATTAATACATGATCCTCTTATGCAATATGAGGTAGAAATATTATAATTAACATGTAATCTTATTGTGCATTATTAAGTAAAAATGTTATTTTTACTATCAGATAGTATTATACAAATTCAACATCATTAGTGTTGTTAATATGCTATAATGATCATTAATAATTTGAGTACTCGCGCCGCCAAAAATGAATGCTAGGAATTTGTGATGACCCTTCTTCATTGATCATACTTTCGTCTCTAATATGCTCCTCAACTTGTTAACTCGTCATAAGAAATTAATAATAATAATAATTAGCTTTTATTAAGAACACAATGGGTTCACAAAATATGCTTACAAGCTTACAAGTACAAACAAAGTTCTTTCTGTTACAATTCGTCTGAGCAGCCCACTCCTTCCTTCACTTGAAGACATGAGAACAAATCAGTTTATATTGGCAAGCAGCGAAGCATCACTGCATTTAAGTAAACCCCCCTCCCCCGCTGTCTATGTGTACTGTACACGCCACAAAATTAATGCGCTCTAGCGATAACTACTTCGTCAAAGGAAGGACGAAAGAAAGCTAGAAAAATAATTGCTGTTTGTATTGCACCTTTAAAAAAATTACTTCTCCTATGCTTCGATTATCATCTACACAATTTGCTCACCGTCAAATTCGAATAAATATAGTATCGATGTATGAAGAAAGTAACAATAAGCAGACTCCATGCGTGCGCTATGAAGAGCTGTAAATATCTTCGTTGTTTAGTTTTCAGCGTTGGTTGAGCATGAAGTGCATGCACTTATGAGGATAAAGATTAGCAGTTGGCCATCTTTTGCAGCCTGTTCTAATTTTTACTCATCGTTCTCCATCAGAAAGCAACATAATTACAAAATTTGCAGCCAGGTCTATTTTTCATAAATGTGTTTCGTTCAGAGCGTGACACGAAAGATACCAGTATAAAAATATATAAACACACGATGGTGTTTATTATATTGTTTTAGTTATTGTTAATTATTGCTACTGTCGTTAATATGTGATCCGCTTGCACTGCATTATTTTATAGTAATTGCTTACATTGGGACGAAGTAATGTCCTCTATTACAAAAACATTGAATTTGTATATGGAGTAAGCTTCCTGCATAGACGTGTAACCAACATTTCAAAGAAGAAGGAATGAATAGTACATCCAGAATTAGGCCAGGGCCCCACAAAAAGCAACAAGCGACGCAATGCGATTTTTCCGGGAGTCGTGTTGCAGCAATGCACGGGTGTCGCGAGGCATCGCAGTTGCGGCGGTGGGGACAGCAGACTGCTGTACCCTCCGTTACATTTTGTCGTGCAACAAATTTGTCGCGTTGCACGTCGCTTGTCTCGCAGGTGTGCCGGCAGCCTAACGGGAGCCCATCTTCGAGGGTGTCTCAACAACGGGATTCTTTAACGTTATATTAGCTGCAAAGATGATTGCTGTTGTTAATATTGTTACTAAACTATGAATAACAGAATATTATATTATTCTCTGTATCAGAACACTTGCAACAATAAGAGCCGCAATTTGCTTTTTTGTCGTCACAAAATAAAATTACTAACCCGGTCTAATATTTTCTGGTATGTTCCCCAGGACCTCCAGACCCAGTTCATAACTGCTCTCAGTTCAACTTGAGTGCGACGGACGTAAACGTCCGGTGCTCTCTGGGCTTTGATGGCGGCTTGCCCCAGACCTTCGTAATGGAGTTGTATGACGAGCAGAGCGGTGAACTGGTGGCCAACGTTTCCAGTCAGGTAATTTGGCTAGGTTTGCCAAGATTTATATCTGGGGAGCAGAGTGGCTAGTTGGTGGTCAATGTTTTCAGTTTGGTAAATTGGCAAAGTTTCCAGTATTACATCGTGAAAGCAGAGTGGCGAGTAGGTGGCCAATGCTTGCAGTTAGTTAAATTGGCCAAGTTTTCAGTATTACATCGTGAAAGCAGAGTGGCGAGAAGGTGGCCAATGTTTGCAGTTAGTTAAATTGGCCAAGTTTTCAGTATTACATCGTGAAAGCAGAGTGAGGAGTAGGTGGCCAGTGCTTCCAATCAGGTAATTTGGCTAGGAATTCCAGGATTTAAATCTGGGGTGCAATACGGCCAGTAAATTACCAAATTTTATTTTATGTGCTTTTTATTCAATCATATCTCCCTGCTAAGTTTCCGTGCTAAGCCTTCTTTTACAGGGATGCGAAATTACTTATCCGCTTACTGCTCTCAGCTGTACATCTCTTCCTGTGTAAAATTTTACCGGTGAAAGCCAACTAACTTCAATGTATTAAGTATTTTTACCATGATCGCGACTGGTTTCTGTATGCCCGCCGTTGTTACACTGTGATGGTTCCCTTTTTCTTCATCTACTTTGGCAGCTGTAATGAACGTCCTTTACTCCTTGCAGTTTCATTGATTACATTAGATAGGCGGCAGTAGACGAACCAATAGGCCCATTCCCAAAGAGACACTGGAACTTACGCCCTGGCCTCTTATGAGCTATTGCCATTATGTTAGTAGGATATAGAGGACTGGAGAAAAGAGAAAAAAAGGAGGAAGAATCTCAGCCAAAGAAACGATCATGAATGCACGCAAGCACGATCAAGAGCCGCTGATATGCGGAGTTAAAGATGTCAGACAGTGTAGTTGGAGCGGGAGAGAGAAGAAGACGGATTAAGAAGCCTAGCAAGCCTTAGCTGCTATGAGTTTGCGACTCCTGGAAAAGGAGTTCTTACCGTGGAGGATGTCTTTCCCTATGTATTTCAAGACGATTTTTAAACGGGTTCACTGACGCCGCACTAACGAAATCGGAAGGGAGTCTATTCCAAATGCTGACTATGAAATACGGAAAGAACTGCTAGTTTTTCGAGCTTTATGCTTGAGTTTTTGACCGTTGTTTCGCAAGTGTTCATTGAAGTCTCTTTCAAACAGTCCCGTTGTAGGTACGTCGTTGAAGCCATTCAAATACATGAATGTTTCTATTAGCTGCCCCCTGAGTCGTCTTTGCTCGAGAGAGATCAGATCCAGTTCTTTTAGGCGACATTCATGCGAATTATTTCGCATTGGCTCATCTCCTTAGCCGCACGCAAAACTTATCATAGCTATTCTTCTACTTTTTTCTTCTGGTGCACTCACAAAAAATTACGTTCCTCTTTGCAAATAACTAAGATATTCTTCTCCTGAGGAGTGCGTATAACACGTTGTACATACAGCTGTTTTTCTACTTTTTCTTCTTCTACTACGGTGCATTCGTGAAAAGTTTCGTCTCTCCTCACTGCTTCTTTGTGCCAGATTCCAGAGCATCATAAGAATCCCTGTAGAACTGTAACTAGTTTTCTTCTCTTCCTTTTCTACGACGACGACATAAAATTTCATCTCTCTTCACAGTTTCCACGGCTTATCTCCAGAATATAATACAGAACGCTCCAGAATTGTACCTAGTCTTCTTCTCTCTTTCTTCTAGTGCAACCGCAAAAAATTTCGTTTCTCCTTACAGTGTCCAAAGCTTCAGTTCTCTGGAGCGCCTCACAAAACCCGCCTTTGGTTTCAACCTTCAGTACAAAATCTCCCAGGAATTAAGCCTCTTACGAAGTTTGTTTTGGCAGCAAGAGGTCAAGCAGACCGCCTCCCGGCAGGAAAAAAGGCAATTAAAACGTCCGTCTGCCGCGGCTCTGACAAAAGGAATCTCAACTGAACAAAAGCAGTGTTGAATTGCGGCTTTCTTTATTAGAGCGGCCCTGCCCAATAATTCTTTCTCTGTCTCGTTTTTAATAATCTTTAGAACTGCACTTGGGAATTAGCTTTGTCGACTGCACGAGAAGGAGACCCTGCACTGTTGGTTAGTTTGGATTTTTAAGGCTTAAGATTTTCCGTAAATATATAAAGAGTTATAGCTGAGGGAGGATATATGACATGTTATTAGTTATATCAATTTAGAAAACCAATTATCCTCTGGCCAATTATTACCAGTATTATTATTATTACGGGTTATCATTAGTATACCTACTAGTGGCCTTCGCCGTCACAAAATACGGGTATAAAATATTTACTTCGATACTCCTCGTAGTTCTGCCCTTTACAATATCTGACAATTTTTCCTTCGTTATTTATTTAGTTTACAAATGTTCATATCATTACAAATAATGCTCTGATGTTTGAAATGAGTGAAATTCAATAACCGTGCTATTACTGAAGAGGTACTTTAGAGTTCATCTTTTACTTACAAAACAAAGTGCGCGCACTTTTGAAGCCGCCCTAGTTTAATTCCCACCTCTATAGCGTGTAATTGGTACATATTTATTTTCATTGACGAGCCACGGGAACACCACCATTTCCAATCTGATCTCAGTTTCGTTATTTTTATCACCAATAAGCACATTGGTGTTTATAACATTGTGTTGATTATCAATACCATCAGTACAAAACTCAGCAACTAACCCCTCACATTTTGCATTAAACCACAGTTTTCGCAGACACTAAATATCATTGGTGCATGACCCTTCCACCATCAGAGAACTTATTCAACAAATGTCATCAAGCGAAACTTTTAATCTCTCGCTATGTTGATGCACTTTACCCATAGCTCCAGTGACATTATGTAACACTAGTGCACCAAACGCAACCCTTCTGTTGAAGAAGTCATGAAAGTATGTATTTGAAAATATCTTACCATCTTATTGAAAAAGTTCACAATACTCCAAATTACACCATGTCCACAAAATCCACGAAGTTCACCAATTAAGTGCACAGAAGCAACCAAGTTCACAAAGGCCCGTGACCAGGCCTTCACAGTCGCGGGAATTCCCGGGCTCGTATCCTGGATACGATTTGGAAAATAAAATTTCGGTGCCTTGGATTTTTTTTCTTCAGTATTAGATAGGGGAAAAATAAAGCTTCGGACAGACGGACGGACGGACAGACAGCTCTCTTATTGTAGTATAGATTATGTAAACAATTGCAATGGTCACCGGGATTCAGCATCAGTATAATATTCAAGATACGACAATGAGACTGAATGTCAAACCTGGCCTCCCATGCCTATACTGTCTTTCTAGAGTTATTACATGACACAACTGTTTGATTTCTGGAGTTACACGCAACTGTTTATTTCTAGATCCGTGGACCAATCGTTTGGTTTCTAGAGTTTACTCACTATCTCTTAGGTTCTTTTGCTATGACGCACTCATTTGATTTTCAAAGTTAGGACACAATCAGTTGATTTCTAGATTCAGGATGGAATATTTCATTTTTTTTTTTCTTGTGGCTGTCCGCCTTGTTTTCCTGGAAAGAGGGAGGCGTCAAGGCAGTTTCCACACTGAGGGTTGTTTGACTCAGCATCACGAGGCACGGAGGTCTGCTCCGCCCGCTAGTCTCCGCCCATATCGGTGACTTGCGGACCACAAGTCGCGAGTGATTTGGCTTTTCAGCAAGTTAAAAAAAACTGACTCGTGACTTCTATGGTTGTCATCTACTATAACATGGCGCGATATACTCGCAAATGGATGCTACTTCCAGCATTGGTTAACGATAATCTAGAGAAGCGTTGCTGCCTGTTCAAAAAAATTGAAAAAAATGTGACGCTGAGACATTTTGAATCGCTTTGCGTTACAGTCTGCCATCAAATGTGTAAATACGAACGAAAATATTTTAAAACACTGTCCAGTTATGGCCAGTGCTGTGATTTGTTACTCAGTGAAGAGTACAGTAGCCGCAAAAATAAAGTTTACCACTGAGCCTCAAAAGCAAAGTTATCGCATCATTCGCCACTGATTTTATTTTGTCATTTCACGTCGTATGAGAGGAGAGAGAAAGGTGGTATGACGTGCTTCGCTTCACCCCAGTGCCACGCACAAATCCCAGCTCCACAGTCAGTCTGTGCTCTATAAGAGCTCGAGCAGAGTACACGTATATTGCACTGGTCCACGGCCTGTGCTTTCCTATCTTTTCACTTTTTTAGGAACCATGCCAAAAACCACCACGGCATCACAATGGGTCGAAAAAAGCTTACCATTGCAGAATACTATAGACTTAGGCCGTCACCCTAATCGAGCTGGGAGTGCCAGTGAACCACGCGTAGCTGTCCAACTATATGTCAGCCGAGTCTCCCTATACAAGCGTTAAAATATCAGCTACTGCACTTCCTGCCGGGGCCATACCGCCACGCAAAGTGGAATGTAGATGCAAAAGAAAGAGAGCACCTTGTCTGTCTCTGCTGTTGTCTTTCTCTTGCACCCACATCCCACTTTTCGTGGCGGTATGGTCCCCGCAGGAAGTGTGGCAGCTGATTTATTACGCTTGAAAAGGGACATTCGGCTGACATTCAGTTGGACAGCGTCGCGGTTCACCGGTACTCCCGGCTCGATAAGGGTGACTGCCCGTCCTTTCTTCAATGGTAAGCTTCTTCCGACCCATTGTAATGCCGTGGTGGTTTTTGGTATGGTCCCAAAAAAGTGAAAAGATAGGAAAGAAGAGGCCCGCGAACGAGTACAACATACATGTAATCTGATCGAGCTCTGATAGATCACAGGCTGACTGTGTGGCGGGGCTTTGTGTGCGGCGCTGAGGTGAAACAGCACCCGTCATACCACCCTCCTCTCTCCTCTCATATGACGGGAACTGTAAAAACAAAGTCATTGGCGAATTATGCGATAACTTTGTTTCTGAGCCACAGGGTTAAACTTTGTTAAACTTTGTTTTTACGGCTACTGTAGAAATATATGAGACAATTTAAAGCTAGAATGTACGCATAAACTTCATCATACTCCTAGAATAAATACAGTTGTGTTCATGTCAACTGTATCAGACGTATAGCGTATATAATGCATCTTAGGGCTTAGGGAGGTAGATATTTAAAGTTTGCAGTCCTGTAACACCAACCATGTTACTGCAACATGTGGGAGACTTGTATCAGCTGCAACTTGACGATAAGTTTTTAAGTGAACACTCTAAAAGCAAAGGGCAATGAAAATGGACTTTGCAGATGAGTTAGGAATAATTTTTTTTTTAACTGGGAAATTTGTCGTCAATGCACAACCCTGCTTTTTAGTAGCAGAAATTAGAGGATGGTACCGCTGTGTCACAGTGGAATTGGCAATGTAAACTCTTTTCAACAATAATTGATATATACGTAGCTGGAAAAACTGTACCGGATTAGCTGAAGTCATGTTCGCTCGTAAGTAGATGATGAATGGATGTTCAGTGTACATTGCTTTCTGTCATTTTTGAAGCAAAGATACTCCATTCTTTTACATTATTCAAGTTAATTAATTTTTAATGAGATATAGCTTGGAACGTTTGCCCACGGAACTGCCTCTGCTTTGTCGCTTTGAGGACCCTATATCTATGCGCGAATTTCCTTCCCTTTTGTAAGCTAAACTTGCAATTACTTTGGGAAAATGAATGGATTATATGCTCGGCCAATTATGTGAGACCCACAGAACGTAGAGTCGAGACTCCCAGTGAGAAAGCTCACGAGCAACAAGACTCGCTAGTCTCGCTTGTGGCTGGATCAACGATACAGTGACCTATGTGACTCACGAGTCTAACCAATCTCACTGTAAAACGGCCTTAAGGAACATGTATATATAGTATGCCAAGCGAAATAACGAGCCCGTGCACGAAAAATATCGTGAATGGGAACTCGACAAAGAAAAGGAAGAGCAGAACAAAGACTGTTTGTAGCAGTTAGGAAAGGCTTATATTCCAGCGAGAGGTGGGCTGTTGCAGCCCAGCCACTACGTTGTGTAAAAAGAGGCGGGAGGTCTGCGAACTGGCGAAAACTTTGTTGTTAGCAAAATTTAAATTAATATCTAAAGTTATGCGTACAATATCTTAGACATAAGGCAATGCGTCATATTATCGAGGCCAGTATCAAATTCCAAGAATATCATAAAGTTTTCGGTTGCTTGTTCAACTTTGCCACGATGTATCGTATTCGTCAGTGCGACTGAAGCGAGCTCGTGGAAGCGTGGGTTTAAATACCATGACTTTCTGAGAAACTACCGAACTAGGTTCTGAGTTCTACAGCTTCGTAGTCTGGCTCCAGTCTTCTTCTTACGAGGATCTTAGTTCCATAGCTTCGTACCTTCAGTCCAGGATTCTCTTCTTCTCCCTTCATTGCTAAGCATAAAATTGTTTTTCTTACAGCCAGACTGTGATGCTATGGGTCTTCTTGCTTTCGAATTTGATAGTTGACGTTCCTAGAAATCATAAAATGATTCCTCTTGCCTCTAAACTGCTAAAAAAAAACGGTTCGTTTACTTTCGGCAAACCAGATGGAATAGAATTACTGTTCCCACCCATACTCAGGAGCTAGAAACTTCCGTATTTTGCTACGGTAGATGCGTCTAATTTTGAAACTCTTCTCTTTGAAAATCATAAAACTGTTCCCCTCTCTTCCACATCCAGGTACTATGAACCCCTTGATTCCATATTTTCTAAATATTTGTTCTGCAATAAAAAAAATAGAATCCCCCACCTCTCAACTCCCATACACTGACTCATTTATATCAGAAATTACAAAATTGCTTCCCTCCCCTCCCGACTCCTGCACACCAATCCATTTTTATTTTAAATTTTAGAAATTTTTGCTCTCACCTCCAGACACCGGTACTGTGGGCCCGCTCACTGCCCTCATCGAGCAGCTTCAGCGGAGTTGTTTTCCCTTACAACAGTAAGGGACGAGGGGACATCGCCGCCATCACAGCTGTTACCCTCAGGGACCAGGCGGAAAAACGTACAGGTAAGATTTGATTTTCGAATATTGTTCTTGTCATTTATTCTTTGAAACGACTGAAAAGACTGCCTAGGAAAAAGGCTAGTACCTAAATGCGTGAGTACTTTTTTATTGCGATAACAATTATACATTTTTTTATCTACTGTAGATACAAAGCTACCTACTACAATTTTGAGCAACGTTATATGATAACATAGTACATCAGCTTCCGGGTCGGCCAGAAATTCTATAAGAGTAGCATGGCCAAAGAACACGCTCTTTGGGTTTAAGCGTCATGACCGGCAGGAATTGTATTTACGGTACTATTTGAAGGGCGATCAAACTATCCGCCTGCTGAGGCTTAATTCGCAGAATGCTGTTCCTTCTAAGGTTATTTTTAATTAAAACGCTTAAGAGTTAAGCCTAGAGATTATAAAAATAGTAGCATTTGTAAAGAGACATCACTGTCCTTTGGGTCGTAAACGTTGAAATTATGGTGCTTAACATCTTAGGTTGGCGGTACAGCTCGTTCATTTTAAGGTAAAGGTAACGTCAACTTGACCGCAATCCCTACTGGGAAACCCACGCGCACTTTTTCGTGCTGCAATTATACGACAACCGGGCTCAGAGGAATGTGCAGTTGCAGCCGACCACGGATCGTCAAGAGCTATGGCACTATCGACAGAAGGCTCCAGTGCTACGACCGGTGCCCCTCCCCCCTCCACATGACCCTCCTCATTTCTAAGAAAGGTCAGTATCCCCACGACAGCTGTGCATACATCAGATGCTGTGTAAGTCATCAAGTGCTCCAAAGCTTAGCTTGCCTGGGCTGGTATTCGATCTTGCAACGTTCAGCGTCATGAGCACAGCACTCGAGTCTGCCGCCAGCGCGTATCATCATAAAACGAAATACAAAAACATTAGACGGACCTCGCGCGCAATCTCGCTTCACTTCCGCATTCGCCTGTCAAGTATCTTATGAGTGTGTGTGTGAAAAAGAAAAATAAATAAATAAATAAAAGCTAGTTGGGTAATTATACAATATACATGCATTTTGACCGTCCCACTATCTTGCATGGCACGTACACAGTAACATCATTACAAAAGATTTTTTATAATAGAGTATAATTTCACTAGTATCTTCCTACGGAATGGTACTATTATAGAAGAGTATTATCACAGAATAATATTATTTCCCAGGAGCATTATTACAGGGTAGTGCTATTTTTAGAAAAGTCTTATCACAGAATAACATTGATATAAATTAGTATTATTACAAAATAGTACTATTATGGAAGAGTATTATCGCAGAATGATAATATTATTATTGAATAATACTGTAACATAGCTAATTATAGACACTGTTAAAGAATGGCACTGCATTTTTCATTAGAGAAAGCTAATATGAAACTAAATCTGCACTCCGAAAACGTATATCCCGCCAAGCAGCGCAGCGGTAACAGATATAACGGTAGACACACAAACACACAAATGGTCTGACGGATCATTACCAATATTCAATCATCTTCTCCTAGTGACATATTTACTGAACAGTTCTTGTAAATTTCACAAACGTCCGTCTACAATTTTTTTGGATTATAATAATAGTACATGTCGAACTAATCAGTTCGGCCGGTGCTTCGTGCCCTAGTCTGTTGGGGTTTGGAATTCTTTGCCAGCATTGGGTTTCGCTCGTGTTGGCCTGCAGGCGTTTACGACAGCTGTTAATGGCTTTTTGTCGGGTTTCCTTTAGCAGCGTTTCGGGCTTCTCCGGTGTTGTAACGTACTTAACTTAGGCCGTGCTACCTGTCCGTGGTAGCCCGTGCGTGAAGTTTTAATAACAATGATATTAATAATAATAACAAGACTTTTATTACGAACACAATAGTTATGTTGCAAACAGACAGAAGAACATACCCAAGCTGAACACGATCTCCTTGATGGAGGTAACAATAACAATTAAAGCACTCTGAGAGCGCATACCTCCGCCAAGTAATGCAACGGTAACGAAAATTCAAATTGTCTCTAAATCCATTATTTCTTTTGTATCAACTCCAAAATCTAATAATCTGTGCCTTTTGATAAAATTAAACGTTTATGCATTTTTTTAAGATCCATTCATAACTTTTGGAGTTAGGCTGCAAACAAGCATTGCGACCAACATAAGTCAAACATACAAACGAACCAATCGATCTGTACCAAAATTCAATCATTAATTTATGTGTTTCGCATTACTAAAAACTCCTGTAAATATAAGAAAAATCCGTTGAAAACTTATTGAATTATGCTGCGTACTAACATTATGACAAACATAAGTCAAACATACAAACGAACCAACCGATCTGCACCGAAATTTTGTCATTTATATCTTCTAACATTTCTAACAACTACAAATTTGATAAAGATCCATTCAAAACTTTTGGAGTTACTGTGCTAACAAGCATAAAATCAAACACAACGCCAAATAGACAAACAAACAAATCGACACTAAAGTTTGGTTTTTCACTCTTCGCGATATACCTAACAACTCATGTAAATTTCATAAAAATCCGTCCATAGCTTCTTGAATTATGGTATTGAGAAAAATGAGGCAGACAAGCAAACAATTGGATGCACAGATCTTCACCAAAAGTTAATCTTCTGTTCCTCGTAATGCACCTAACAATTCCTGTAAGTTTCATCAAAATCCGTCCATAACTTTTTGAGTTATCTTAATGACAGACAGAAGAAAGACAGACAAACCCGACGAAAACATGACCTCCTGGGCTTAGGTAATAATGAATGGTTCAATTGTTTCTTTGTAAACTTGGTAAACAATTACTGAAGTAGATTTATTGGAGGCAGGGAGGAGGCAAGAGATGGAAATAACATGCGTTGACAAAGCAATAATGGTTTTTTTGGCCATTGTACTTTACAATGTTAGAGCAAATATATTTTCGCATTGTTTCCAGGAATGAACTCGCAACTCGGGTTACTTCATTAAATAGTTCATATTAAAAAAAATGTTCCTCTGAGAAAAAATTTTCTTTCATGTTAGAAGTCAATTTTTTAAGTAAGATTCATATTCAGCTGCCGCTAATTAATAAATGTAATACCTTCAAAACCAACGAGCCTTAAAAAAAAGTATCCTCGAAACTGTTACGTAAATAACAAAGTTTTTATAACGAAACAGAGAAGCGGAAAAACATCCTGGGTTTCCCGATAGTAGACAAGTGGAATTAGTTGCTTGGAGCGACGCCCTAATAAGAATTCTGCTAATTATAATGATGGCAATAATGGCTAGCAATGTCTGCAGGGGAGAAGGTCGCATTCTTGCTCTCTCACCGGCAAAGTCAGGCAAAGAATTCGAACAAACAGACTTTTTTGGCATATCTCCCTGGTATTTATTAGGGTAATTTTGAGGTGGCTTCCCCTTGTTTGCCCCGTGCTGCCCGAGGTATTTTTTCTGCTTTTTTGGACCTGCCACGACCATAATTTTGGGAAGCACGGGCTTTAGGGACCCGTGAGCTCACCATAAACGTTAAGGGCGACCTATTATACCGGCCTAATTCTACCCAATGCGGTGAACCATCGTCCAGTCTTGAGTACTACATTGATCGTACTCTTGCAGTGTTGCTCTGTGGGTATAGAACGCTTTGGGTGCTCTTTTTCGGTACAACTAGTTGTTCTATGTGGTGTTAGTAAGGGCGTAACCACCACAAATAACAGTTGAGTTATATACCACTTGTTCCGTCATCTTTCATGTCCTGTCTAACTGGGGGGTTTTCTGCACTTTAGTTGGCCTCTCGCGTACTGCTTCTTCTTTTTTTTTCCTCTTCGTGTTGAAGATGCAAAAGTCGTGTGTCGTGTAGCTTTGTAAGATAATTTTGTTGATAGTGTTCTGTGTGATTCTGGAGTGGACGGGCCGGTCCACAGATACACCAGAACATCTCTTTGGGAATGGGCCTATTGGTTCGTCTACTGCCGCCTATCTAATCTAATATAATATGCAGTGCTTTACGTTTTTTTTAATTTGTTTAGTACGCAGCACTACTAAAGGGCTTGTAGGTTACACGCAGTTACTGCAGATTGCAAACTACCTACATTTCTTTGTTACATTTCTTTCAAACTTGTGTTGTCTGCTAATTAACGAATTGTTATTAATGACAAAGAACCCCTGCGAACGTGCTACAACTAATTACACTTACGAAAATCACCCGTGGATGAGGTGAAGTCTTCCCTGTAAACATCAGACGTAATTTAACATAACGGCAATAGGTCTAACGGTAGGGGGCCACAGCGTCAGTCTTGGCTCCTCTCTGAGAATAGGGCTGGTAATCCGTCTACTGACGGTTATTTCAACTAATCTAATATGAACATACACCTATTATTTATAAACACAACGGTAGTTAATACACCCATAAATTCACACTTCCAAACACTTAAATACAGCTACACGTCTATTACTTCCACATACACCTTCATCCACCCTCACACATGCATACATCAATACCTTCATAAAGAAACGCACATAAGAAATAGCACGTCCCTCTAGCAACAATGCATATATACATTATACCTGCATCAATACTCGCACCCCGTAACACACACATACACACCACCTACATTCATACGCCGACCTAAACACACTTGTCTCAATACATAAACATATACACACTGAGATTTACTGTACCTCCAGACAACAATTGGGCCACCTACTACCTACACCGAACAGCCCCGGAAAGAAGTCCCCATGCCTTGTTACCACTAACAAGCAAGTCTTCATGTTCGTCTTTAAAATAAAAGATTCTTTATTGGTTTCCTGGAGAGGTTTGATCCGGACACAAAAGGAAATGGCACGGAATGCGTTCCTTCCTGACAGTATCGTCCGGGAAGGATTTTCCGCACGTCATATTTCAGCGTGCCGGAGCATTTTGGTGCTTCCGTCTTTTCTTGCTTTTTATATTTTTGTAATGTAGAACACCGTAGTGCTGTTTGAGGGTCTCGCCATCGCTAGATGTTTTTTTTTTTTCAATATATTTTTGTGTATGTTTGTATTTTTTCTTCTACTGATGATTTTTGGTTATTTGCTTCTTCTTTACCTGTTTGTTCAACTAATGGACAACTTTACAGGTTAGCTGAACATACTATGTATGTCTTGTGTTTCTATCACCCTGGATCGTAATCAGCTCTTTCGGGTGGGGAAGTGTTTACTATATTAAAATAATTATATAGTTAATGTAATGCCCGAATGCATCGCTTTCTTGTGAGTTTCTGACAAGTGTTGGTATGATTGTAATAGTTTTAGTTGGTTCAATNCTATCACCTTGGATCGTAATCAGCTCTTTCGGGTGGGGAAGTGTTTACTATATTAAAATAATTATATAGTTAATGTAATGCCCGAATGCATCGCTTTCTTGTGAGTTTCTGACAAGTGTTGGTATGATTGTAATAGTTTTGGTTGGTTCAATTCAAAGTTACGCTTTCTACCTGCAACAACAACAGCTACCCAAGTTAAAGAAAAATAGAAGATCATGAACTGTAGTATGTTAGACAAAACCTCAATACAAAGTTCGATTCCTGACCTTTACAGTTGTGAACAATATTAATGAATGAGAGTTTAATAATAAGATATTTTATTCAATATCGCCCCGATCTATATTCTGTTTTGATGACATCTTCATCAGATAAATGATTTTACCTCTAGTAAATTTCATTGAGAAAAGCAAAGGTGGAAAACTGTATATTGGAAAATATGTGTATATTGGACACAGCTTAAGGCGCACACAATTAAAGAGCGAATTTATAGGGCTTTAATGAAGCAAACATTAATTTCATTTAGCCACATTTCAGGTTAGCCAAAATTCCTGCCACTTTCATAGATTTTTGCTTTTAAAAATTGTATATACGATCATGGCAAGCCATTCTCGAGCAGCAGGCTGTCTTTTTGCCGACTTAAGAAACGACCATTGTTGTTAATGCCGAGTGTGTAATTTCTATAATATTTAAGCTTCATGATGAAACCAGCGCATTTGTATTTCCAAAGAAGCCAGAACGTTCCCGTAAGACAAGTGCTCAAGATGACATGTTTGCACAGTCTCTCCATGAGCTTCCGTTTGGCAAGTACAGTTGGCCTAGCCTGTCAGGTGATCGTGTATTTATGGTATGACTCTATCCCGAATGGCCTTGCACAGTTTGCACGGTGCAGGACTTGTTGCGAGACCTCATGCTGTCAAACTTGAAACATAGAGTGAGTGAGAAACAGAGAGTGAGACATGTTTTCACTAATAGCATGATGCTGATGGTCGAGGGTGTTTCTCAGCGACGAAGGTAAATCCCACTTGGTCGAATACGATGGCGAGCAGTATGTGAGACGAAGACGAGCTGAAAGATTGCCTTCCTAGTGTGCAAGAGGGGCGGTAAATTTCCAGTTGGAAACTTGATGCAAGGGAGAATATTTTCTGGCGCTGCTGTAGGACCCTTGATTAGGCTGCTGCTGCTGCTGCTACACGGTGCAAAAATATTATGCAGCAGCATATTGGTCCCAGCGATGCTTACATCACCATTCCCTGGATTTATCTTCAGGCACAACATTGCTCTTGCTATGCTGCTAAATTCGTCTACGTAGTAATTTTGCTGATCTCATACTGCCCATCTCTTGCAGTGGCCAGCTCAAAGTCCTGACTTCAATCCACTGAAAAAATGTAGAAAATTCTTGGTGACGCAATTAGGGTTAAGCAACCAACCACTGATTAAATAATTGTCGTACGAACGGCAGCCAGCATGAAACAAAATAACAACGGAGCAGGGCAATGGCTTAGAAAATCGTATAATCATAGAAGTCATTGGAAACAATGGCGTATAAACGTCCTACTTATGCGCTCTGTTTGCAAGAGTGCTTATTGTTGATAACTAAGAGTAGAAAATTTTTTACCTTTTTTGCGTACCTTACATAATTCAAATCCACATCTTTCCAATATCGCTTTTTCTCCATTGCTTTCCTCACTGAAATTTATAGCGAGTAAGAAGTTTCGTTTGGAAGCCATTGAGTGTAAGTTTTACTACCAAATTCCTAACTGTTATGCTACAACAACCAGAATTGCTCTTAAACAAACTGCTGTTCACAGAAGCAAGATAACCATCAGTAAATTCTAATCTCACTCTCCAGGCTAAGCATCACACAGCGCCTAAAATATACCAGCAGTAAGTAAACTGTGGTGTAACTCCTGCAGTGACCGGAAAGGCCACTAAAAGCACTTATCTCTGGAATGCTAACCCCCGTATAGAAAGAACTGCTCCTGGGGATCAGGCCTGCCATACAACAACTACTGCACTTACCCATACCACAGCTCACTTACTGTATCTTCTGTAAATGAACTGTGCCCATACTTCATAATGATACAAAATCCATAAGCAACAATACTACCTTTTTTTTCCCCGAATTCAAAAATAGCCAAAACTTGATACTACAGTTGTGCATCATAATGACTAGGCACTTCTATACAGAAAACCCTGATTTTTCTTCCACTTCTTTTTTCTCTTTTCATGTCTGGCAATGCACTCATAGATCGGGATGACTAGAAGAGCCAATAAATAAAAATCTGAATTTATCTCCAGTTAATTTATTTATTTATTTTTCTACATGTCTGACACTGCACCAATACAGCACCATGACCGAAAAATAACGCATATAAAACTCTGACTTTACCCTCAATATTTTTGATATCCTTTCCAGCTGCGATGAAGCCACCTCCATCCCTCGCCAGCTCGTCCCTCGGACCCCTCGCCACGCCCCTCATCGGCATTGTTCTCGGCGTGGCTTTCGTGTTTGTGCTTGTTATCGTCGCCGCTGTGGTCATCATTAAATTCAAAGCCGATGCGTCCAACCGTTGCCAAACAACAACCGTCCGAATCCGATCCGCTACCACCTCTATTCAGGGTAAGTCCGAGGTAATATTAGATTTTGGGATAAACAACTGGTTCGTCTCTGAACGTTGAAACTGGCATCTACGTTAATCTTCTGCTGATCCCAGGTAAAATTAGATTTTGGTAATGCTCCTTAATGGCGTACGTTTTTTTTTTAATATTGACGGCGACTTGCATCCAATGGTGATACTTTACTTGATGAATATGTAATATTATTTTACACAAGCAAGTTAACGTTTTCAGTAAATCCGATCGTCGTAAGAGATGATACTGCATTTTTTATATGATCGATGCTGAATGGAAAAAAGGGTCAAAGTCAGGTCGTCTGCTTGTCGTCCCAGGTAAGCTTTATATTTAGAGAACAAACTAATATTCGAATGTTACACTTGATGCTGGGTAATAATTTAACGTTATAGCTCAACTTTTTTATAAACTGCTTGGTATTTTATGCAGTATCTTAAATGAGGGATGTAGCAATATCTTTTGCGCATGTAAGTGACGTTCGAAAGTACACATCGCGTTGCCTTTCGTGGCCCTCGTATGTTTTGCTATATTATTATACTATTATTATAGTGGGTTGGGTTACTAGCGCCGCAGGCATCACGCCCGCCTCACGCCGAAAATATGTTTTGCTATAACAATTGATACACTCTGTGGAAGTACGCATATTAGGTTAATCTTTCCCTTCTCCAGATAAGTTCAGAATTCCAAGAGGAACCGATGTTGATACGGATATTTGAGCTTTAGATTTAAATATAATAACTAGGTGAGCTGTTCGCTGCCTTAAGATTAGATCTTGGATGTAATGGTCCACATTTTAGGTAATTTACTCGCTGCTTCTGATAATATTACAATTTAGGAATGTAACTGAATCTGAACGCAAAGGTCAACAGTGCCGAAATTAAGTCTTTGAGGCTTGTCTTGTACGGAGCTTCAGATGGACGCTTTGGCTTAACAGCTTTGAATTGTTACAAGCGTTATGCCGCGTTCACACGTCATATTCATTTCCAGGATCGGCAATAGTGTAGGAAGTGGGTATTATTTTTAATCGTTTACTATCGCCGGAAGTTAAAATAGCAGCTAAGATTGCTACAAAAACAATGTTATAAGAATCGAGCTTTAAAAGAAAATTGGCCACTTTATTATGGTCACTTTAACACATACAGTGTTTCTTGAAAAAAATCCTTCCCTGCCTGGACTATTACAAAAATGCATAGTGAATTGTTTTTCTTTTGAATGCATTAATTGCTTGCTACCAGGAAATATACTCCTAGTTTTGAACGTGTTCATTTCTATTGTTTTTGGAAGAAAACTTTTACAGCAACGCTGCGTGTATTCCTATCGAGAACAAAAACCCTTTCATTGCTGCAGAATAATTGATCGCACCTCACAGACTTTATATTATCAGCCCCCTTGCAAAACTATCCAGTTTTATTCTCATTCTAGATTTTTCTTCATGTCATGTTGTATTTCTTACCATAAATTATTGCAGTTCACAATAAAGATACGCAGTTTCTAATCAAGAACTTTTGCGTTATTCAGGGCAAGTTTATTCCGTTTTGCCCTAAAGAAGCACAGAAGCTAATTACCACACCGTCGAGTTTACATTTTTGCCCGGCTACGCTGATTAAATTTTCTTTGAATCGGAAATTACCTTCTAATGGCTGCTAATCGCAACTGATCTTTGTAGCTAAGGTTTTATACTACAAGTTTATTACACGGAGTTGTGCAGTTTTCTTTTACAACTTCTTTCAACTATTTTTTTTTTGCGGAGTAGTCCTTTCAGTTGATTACTGCAATGTAATGTTTCATCCTTGTAGTTCATTCGTGCTTTTTTTATTACCTATCCTACGTATCATTTTTTACTAATCCTGCATTTTTGTAACTTATTCTGTGTTTCTTGCAGTTAATCTTGCGTTTATTGTTGTTGCTTTGTCAGTCATTTTTTTCATCGTATTTATCTATTCCTTCTTATCGCTCCGTGTTGCACTTTCACAACTCGTTCACACAGCTGCATCTTGCAGCCCATGCATCCCTTCATAAGTTTTCTACCCACGATAAAGTAAAGGTAAAGTCAACTTAGACCACACCCTCACCTGGGAAACCCACATGCACTGGTTTGTGCTGCGGGTATAGGCCCGCAGCAGCCTTGCGTGCTGAGCTAATGGCACTGGAGGTTACGGGATTGAGTACCAAGCTTGGCCAGCGATCTTTGTGCCGCTTCAGCGCTCAGTGAGCAGCTGTTGGGTATGCACAGCTACCGCGGGTTCCATTGCCTTGCCCAGAAATGGGAAGGATAGGGAGGCGCTAGTCAATGAACCTTCGATTGCGCCACAGTTCTTGACGATCGATGATCGACTGCAGCCGTTCTTACTCCTCTGGGCCAGCCGGCCTATATTCACAGCACGTACCAGTGGGCGTGGATTTCCCAGTGGAGGGTGCAGTCAAGTTGACTCTATTATGGCAACTAATGTTGCATTTTTGCAGCGCATTCATTCATTTCTCTATATAATTTGGCATACTCGCTGCAGCTCATTTACTGTTCGATCTATCGTTTCATTTTGCTGCTGGTGAATTATTGTATCAAATCTATTTATTTATTCTCCCATCCAGTCATGTGTTCAACAGCTCATTTATGCTAGCATCTAATCTTCCACATTACAGCTCATACAATCTTGCTTTTAATCTTCCATTTTGGAGCTCAAAATATAGTATTGCTGCTACTTTGCCATTTTTAAACTCACATATTCCTGCATGTAACCTCGCATATTTCAGCTCATTTGCTTTTGCATCTTCTGAGTAGTATCTCGTTTTACAGCTCGGTCATCCATTCATCCATGTAGCATTTACTGTACTCTTACTAATTCACTCTGAAAGTTAGCGGGGCTCTCGTGAGCGCGAACTTTTTGAATCCCAAAATGCCGTATTATTTGAAAACCATTTTATTAACGCACCTAAAGTATTGGTCCTTCGAACTGGGCCTACAATTCAAATAAGTGTACCTAGCAGCGGAGTAATTTTATCTTCGTTTGATAAAGAGCTCTTTTTATAGAAAGAGAAGAGCGAAACTGAAAGAACAGTAATGTTCAAAAGAATTTTACATTGAGCTCAAAAACATGTTAGCCCATCGAAATGTGCGTACAGTGTAGCTGAGTTTAGCCATTCAACCATTGAGCATTTTTTCTTTTATTCCCTATCCAGAGAGTTCTCCGGGTACAGAAAAAAGCGTAGTGTTTTCTTTGTATCAATAGAAATACTAAATACAAAACAACAAGATAAAACTCAGTATATAAATGGTTCTCTGATTCAAGACACGCCATGTCAAATTGGAATTATTTTACAGTTGTTATTATTATTATTCATCCATCACTGTACGCTTTTTAAAACAGCAATGCTGTATTCGTTGTGCACATAACACACAGGTATTTTATTTAAGCTGGTCTTCTACACCCTAAAAGTTACCTGCGTAGACGCAAACACCTCACGCTGTATGGTGTAGCAGTTAGCAGGTACGAGACTTAAGAATCGCATTTTTATGAGTTTTGAACCGTTCCCCTTATTTTTGTCAGGGTCTCCCCGAGGGGAGAAGCGCCGCTCCCTGCTGGACAGCGATGATCTCGAGAAGACAACAATGCTGGAGCACTCAGCTGCGGCTGCTACTTCTGCTGGGGATAACAACCCAGACCTTATCCAGCAGCAGCCCTCCAGCTGGGGAAAAGGTGAAAATTAGCTGATATTTATAAAAGAAAGAATTGTTAGGCTACGGTAAAGCACCGGCGCTGTCAAAAATGAAAGCGAGGAATTTGTGAAGACTCGTTTTCATTTAATATACTTTTGTTACTAATATGCTTCAAAGGGATACGGTGCAAGGGCCAACTTAAATTGTGATAACAGATAAGTGCTCTCTCTTTCAATTCATCACAGCAGAACAATCGTTGCCCACCTTAAATGACGTACGAGAAAAAAAATGAGCTCATATTAGCAAGCACCAAAGCATCACTGAATTGTGAATTTTATTAAATTCCCCGCCGCGTATCCTGCCTACCGCATGATACACCTTCCGTTTATCGAAAGTTTTGTGTTGAAGCGGGAAAAAATCATTGTTGCGTCTACTGCCTTGAAAAATCATCACTTCTCCTGTGCTTCGTTGATCATTTACTGAACTAAGTGTAAATATAGTTTGATCTAAGGAGAAAGTTCTAAAAATCCGACTCCATGACAGCAGTTAGAGAAGTGGTCAATATCTTTATTGTTTCGAATTCAAGATGTGTTTCAAGCGAGAAGCACTTTCAGATAAAGAGATGTGAATCCTACTTCCGCCATCTTCGGCAACCTGGTCATCGATCTCCATGAAAAGACAATTACAAATCTGCAACACGGCCTATTTTTCGCCCATTTACAAGTATTTCGTTAAAGGCGGAACACGAAACATATAAATACATAAAACAGGGCGGTGTTTATTACATTGTTTTGATTATCATTAGTAGCAGTATCTGCATGGTTATTATATAATTTAGTTTAGGCTTCTCAAATTCAGCACAAATTGACAGTTCTAAAAGAGGAAGAGACTTACAGTTTTGCCAAGAGAAACGTGAAACCCACGCACGTGGGTGCTACAACGCAGGATCAACGAGCATAAGAACAGCAAGCCTGGAAAAATGAGGAAGGAAAGCGAATGGCATCAAAAGTAGGAGAATGAAAATGAAACGTAGCAAAGCGGGCACGTAGGAAAAGTGTATTGAAGGCCTAACCGTGGCTAAAGTAACCCAATGGATTCCTAATGTGGGCGCTGCCCCTCATAACATAGATTGGGTTAGCCTAACTTACTTCATTAACCGTATGGCGTATGGCCCATGGTCGGCTACCCATCCTGTGCCCTCTGGAGGGTTAAGAAAAGGAATAATTTTTTATTCAATATATGAAAGGAATTGAAAGTATAATTTGATAGATACAGATGCAAATTAGTTGATACTTACCAAAGAAACGTTGAGAGGTACGAATGAATGAAAAATTAACCGATACCGATAAGAAAAAGAAATAGCCGATCCTGATGGGGAAGTTAGTTAGGTTCGTCCATCCTATGTTATAGGAAGCAGCGACCCCAGGGGGATTGAATAGGTTTCCATAGCCATTAGCTAGGCCTTCGGGACGTTTGTCTTTCGTGTCCACTTTGCTTGCTTTCCCCTTCATACTCCAATAATATTGATGATGCTTTGTTCTGTTCTTCCTCTTCTTTTCCGACTTGCTGTTCCCATGCGCAATGACTCGTGCATGAGTTTCATGTTTCTCTTGACATTCTTTATGTCTCTTCTTTCTTCCTTTCTTTGTATCACAGTGTACTCTGTAGGGAGGCTTAAACTAGGAGAAGGCTACTAATACTGATGGGGAAAAATAAAAAAGAAATCTAATACAGATAGGAAAAATGAGAAATGAGAAATTAAGCAGATGTTAATGACGAAATCAGAATAAATTATGCATATTATTGAGAAGTTCAATAAATTATTACACCATATATGAAAAAAAGCAAAATGACGAAAAGGTATAAAATTAATTCCGCAGCAGAAGTTGCCACGATAGAAGAATATCAGAAGAGCTGACTAAGGCACCATATGAAGTGACACCTTCTTTTCCCTCTCACCTCTCAGGACTGAAAGACTATAATAAGCTCATCTCGCAGCTAGTTTCCTAGTGGAAATGGAACTTAGATTCAATTGGAACTCGTATGATAATAGGATTAAAATATATTTTTTTAAGGGGTAAGTACACTAAAAACTCCAGATACAAATTGGACTATGGGTTTACAAGATATGAAATTTACCACCCTGGCTCACAGGTCGGTTCTGTAGCCGAGGCAGCAGCGAAGAACCTCTCTTGGTTGCCCCCGCCTCGCCCCCGAACTCTACACCGGCGGCCACACTCAGGCATCCTAGAAGTTCTTCTTCCAACACCGTGAGTCTCTGCGGTGATTCCGTCAATTTTTTGGGCGGAGCATAAGTTTTCGGAGTTCCACCGCATATTCGTAGTCAGTGTTCCGAATGTATAGAAGTGATGAAGTTCGGTGACTTTCAACTGACAGTGGGAACTTTCTAAGCTACTTGTAAGGAAGTAATAAGTTCGTAGTATTTTCATCGATGGCGCTGTTGACAACATAAATGCCTCAAGTAGAATTTATAATGCGAGGAACTTCGTTGATTGCTGTGGTTGCGACTGAAAGTGAAATTTCGTGCATTATACAGTAGTACAGAAAGCTTCTTATATTTTCGTACTGATGCAGTTAAAAAGTTTCTCTGAAATAGAATTAAAGATGCAATTAATTGCGTTGGCTTTCATGGTGACTGCGAAGCAAATCGGGCAGATACAGAATTAACAGTGACCATTACTTTGTTATTTTCGTGATCAAAGATTTTATGATTTCCGCCAAACGATGAACTATGTTGATGAATTTGTGTTTGTTTTACTCTTTCCTTCCCGACGGGAACTTCAGTTCCCGTCTCAAAGTGTTCATTATTTAAACCAGCGCGTAGTTTCTTGCTCTGGAAATTTGGACAATATATTTTACAACCCGTCTGAAGTAAGTGCTTGTATTATATTTGCGACTGGGATAAAACGGGAAGTGGAGCTCAAGTAACTTCAATGAGTCTATTATGAGCTTCTTCTAGAACCTCATAGCAGGAGCAGAGTTTTTGGGACCGAAAGGGTTAAATACCTACCTCCCATCACTAGGAAGAACTTGCTTCCTTATTTAGTTGAGTTGTAGTAGAAATTTTAGTAGCACTTCAGGGGCGCACTGCCTGTATCTCGCCGAGGTTAGTTGAGATTTTTGTGTTAATTAGGAAGCAATTAATTGACACTTCACCAATCAGCTGTAAGAGCTACTTGTGATTTCGACTGGGTAGTGAAGTGTAGTGTAAACTTTGGCTGACATAAGAGTTATTTTACACAAGAAATTGTTAGCTTCTTGTCGCCTCGGTAGCAGCATGCTTCCGTTTCAGCTCTAACACCTTGTATCGCTCGTTCGATGCCCCGAGACGCACGTGAGCTCTTTGCAGATCTTTGTGTGCTGACTCGACAGTTGTGTCCGCGCTGGGGCGGAACTGCCTTCCTCAGAGATGAGGAGGGGTGGGGGGGGGGGGGGGGGTCTCGGGTCATTTGTTCCTTCCGTCAAATTGGCGCCATAGTTCTTAGTGACGTGAGGGCGACTGCGACTACACTTGCTCATCTGGGGCCAGTGGGCCTATACCCGCAGCACAAACCAGTGCATGTGGGTTTCCCAGGTGAGGGTGTGATCTAAGTTGACGTTACCTTTAACTTTAAATGAACACCTCCGTATTTCGTCCAATATAGTCCCAGTAGAGGTCAACCCTTTGCTTCTTGGTAGGAATATCATAATTGAAATCTTTGGTTTGAGGCAACGGCATAAGAAAAAGGGTTAACCCTTTACCGAGTGGCTGTAAAACCCTCTCGACAGAATAGCATTACGGAAGTGAGAGACATGTCGTTTGCCCTTTAAACGATTAATATGACTTGAAATTCGAAATAATCACCACCATCCCTCATATTAGTTGCCACTATGATTGAAAATATGTTCAATTTCAAAATTCCACTACCCGGAAATCGAATTCTATACTCCAATGGTTCTCATACTACCCTGAGTCAAGAACCCCTACTTCAAAAGCCTCATGTTCAAAGTAGAGTGTTTCGATGTTTTTATGATCTAGGGAGCTTTCCAGTTTAAGTTTTTCAACTTTTTACCATCCATATAAAACGCCAATCATCGCAAGAATCTCCCTATTTTAACCAGGTCAGGTCCTTTTTTAATTATTACTCTTCAATATCTTTACAGTTCACAGTAAGCATCAATCACCGTAAAAGTATCACTGTTTAAGATAGGACCGATTGGTTCTGTTTGTAACTATAGGGCGACGTTACGAGATGCCTGCCTACCTCCTCCTCATCAGAACATATTAACTCTCGAACGGCCAAATGGGAAATCAGTTTTCACAGTAGCGGTTGTACTTTAAAAAGTGACCAGATAGTCTCCGATCGACGGTAAAAAGCTAATAGGGCAGTACACACAGATGCTAAGACTTTTTTTCGTGTTCTGCAACTTTTTCGTTATAGGAAAGATTACCCGACCGTGGCCCCATTCGTTCATTCATCTTTTGCGCTTGGTCTCACGCCGGTATTCTTCTTGCCCATTTGCAGAGTGGAGTTTCTGAGGCGAAGAGCTGCAAAGGCGGGCGAGCTGTGAGCAGCAGCACCTCTTCTGAAAGTTTCGGCGCCGTGATTCATCACCACCACCACCAAGATCCACCGCCTCCTGCTCCATCACAAAACACTCCAGAAAAGTTACCGCGAAACCGAAGCAACTATTCGTTCGATTCGAGCAGCCGCAGACTCCAAGGCCGATACTCGAGCCAAAGTTCGCTGGATGACGCGCACGATGTCATGTACAAGACGGATGACCACCAGCAGCAACACGGGTATGGCGGCGGCCAAGGATCTTTCCATTTCGATGACAAGCACTCCTCGTCTTACAGAACTTTGCCAAACAAGCGCCACCCAAGTTCCAGGGACGACAGCAGCTCCTGGAAAATGAGAAACGTTACTTTAGATGATGGAAATATCAACGCCCAACAACAGCAAATTAGAAGTAGAAACAACCCGCACCATCCAGTCATGAGTAGAGATCGAAACGTCGTCGATCGCCAGCAACTGGAAGATGAAAAGTCGGCGATGGAGGTTCAAAAACTTGGTAAAACTGATCCAATGATGGGTGATCGGGTCACGAGGTCTCCGAGATCAAACCCATTACATGATCATTTGCTGAAAATAGCTTCTGATGGTGACAGATTGCGAGGGACTTCGTCTGGTGGGCGATCACAATCACCGAGGGCGACGGAGGTCGTGTTCTCGATGCATGACAAAGAACGGGAGAGCGCCGTCTGATGCGGCTTGTTGTCTTTAAAATAATTGTTATCGATAAGAGGGAAGGCTGGGAAGTTCTTGACTGTGGTTCAAAGAAAATACGGATAAATAAGGTGTGCTTATTACCCGTAAAGCATAATAGGTGTGCTTTTCTTTTACAGGAGTATTAATCACATGCTGCTCTTGTGAAGACACTATAGTCCACACCACAGTGTTTTTTTTTTTTTTGCTTGCTTGAAGATATCCTCTTCTGGAAGATTCATCATAAGCTAAATCAAATACATTATTTACTCATCACATGCCAAATGATCTATCGTACGTTGGTTTTAAAGATTTGTTTGCATACTTTGTACCTTTTCCTTTCATCGTTCAAGACACCGTACAGTTGATAAAGATTTATAACTTATCAATAACTTCAATATTATCGCACAATTTGACCAAAGTGAGTTATTGTCACACTCCTCGTGCAAATACACGAGCTCTCGCGGTTGAAGAACCTTTTACATGATTTACAGATTCACCTCTCCTACCAAGGTAATAGTCAAGAACTTTTCAGCATCCCCTCCTCCTACTTCCTTTCAATTTATAAATGTCTATCAATGTCTTTTCTCTCTTGATTAGTGATGGAAAAATCTGATTAACTTTAGGACTACCGGCCGCTACGTACCATCAGTGCATCCATGTTGTACGCACCGTGTGGTCTTTTGGAAGTAATCCGAAAAATATCTAAATTTACTAGTGAACATGTATGCCAAGTTAACATTATCGTTGCTGCGCCCGTTTCAAAACTGGTAACAACTCTGCAGTTCAATGGAAATGCCTCGTAACTCGTCTCATATCCAGTAATTTTGAGTAAAGTGTTACAGGTAAACTCTTCGTACATTAATCATGTTTCTTTATTTTCATATACCAACCTTGTGAACCTACCTTGTAGGTCTTCGGAAGAAGTCCAGGTGACGTTCCTCACGTCACCCCACGTGTGTGGAGTCACGCTGCTGGGTGTCTTGTGTGGGACCGCAGTTAGCGATCAAAGTGAGAGTTAGCAGCAAATTATCTCCACAGTGCACGTAACCGCTTACCGCTGGTGTATCTGGTATTCCTTTTAAATAAGGATCCAGTAAATTTTTTAACTCTAAATATTGATATCAGTGGCGCTTCGAGTAAGCCGAGGAATTTTGTTAAACAATCTTGCTCCCCGTACGGTGAAGCTATTAGAATATTTTGTGGCTACAGCTTTCCCGTCATCTCTGCTTGGGATGCGAATATCATAAGTCCTTCCAGCTTTTTCTGAGTGTCAGGCGACAATCCGCTCATTCACAGTGATACGTTCCAGATTTTTTCAAACATATGATTGTAAATCACTTCAATCTTCGTTGTATTGAATACAAAGGGAGACAGCTAAGTCTTCTGTGGTAATTTCGAGAACGATCGAGAACGATTTCGTGAACGATCTTTGGATAGCTTCAAGTTGTTCTAGCTTTTTTCTTGTGCTCGGCATCCAAAGTGGAGAACAGTATTCTATTCCTGGAAGAATCGTTTCCATAGTGTGAGCATTACATCTACTTCGCGTGACGAGGAAGTTTGTGAAAAACTTTAATACTTATAGGACGACCGTACTTTGGGTTAACCTTAATAGTGCCGGGTTGTGCTATAATTAACGCTACAAAGGATTTTTTGCAGTAAGAATACATTAGGGCAAAATAACTATTGCAGCTACATAACACGGCTTGGTATGAATAGATCATTTTCAGATTGCGTCTGCCAAACTAAATTGTGATTGTAGCGTGACCGAGACTGGACGAAATCATCTTTAATCAGTATACTCTATCTAATAAATATTCAATAAATACGATGTTATGTAGCAAACAGTGGCGCACGAACATGATGAAAATAGTACTGTGATGTCTGTTACGAGTGTACGTTACTTTGAATTACCCGAAGTACAACCTGGTACGTAGCTAAAATAATTATAGACTCCTACCATGAGCGAAATATATTACTACACGCATGTTTTATTCTTTCGCTTAACTACGAACGAATTTCATTCATAAACCTAATTTCTCACTACCAGCAAGTTCCATTCGTTCACCCAATTTCTTCGCACGAACCAGTATAATTCATTCATCCAATTGTATACCACGAGCCAGCTTAATTCATTTGTCAATCTCTAATTACGAGTGAGTCTAATTTCTTGCAACGCACAGGTTTCATTCGTTCGTCAATGTTATTCGTCGCCGTTGGTCCCAAGATAATGAACTTGTTCAAACCTGTGTTCATGCGTTGTATTTTTCTAACAAATAAACTTTTTCCAACTGTTCAATTTGCCTATTGAAAAAAGAATGATATTAAAAATCGGAAGATTTTTGGATGCTGAAAACATAAAATTATTACATATCAATTTAGATAAATGGAGAAAAGTATTTCATAGAACGAGCCACTCCTTCGAGTGAGTTAAAGTCTTATTAAGAGTACTACTACGATCTACTATAGACGTACAAAAAATCAATTAAATGGGAGGAAATTTATTGCTTAGATGAGCTCGCTTCTCCGAATGAACGTAAGAGGATTTTTTCGAATGAATAATAAGAGGCTCGTACTACGAGGTCCTTATCTACACTGGGCATGATGTCCTGATACGTACTCCAACAGCTAAAGATAACGGGGTCTTTTCTCCCTGAAACATTTGTTGATAGCCTATTCACCTGTGAAGCAATCAAGTGCATAAAATGCCCAAACGGGATTGTCTGTAACTATAGTAAATTAGGGACATACAGTAAATACCCAGTTTTGAA
>LQNS02278163.1:10098282-10111869 GCA_001587735.2 Parhyale hawaiensis
CAAAAATGTGAATTTTGATAAAAAGTCAACTCATTATGGGTGCGTTCGAGTGGCACAGCGAAGTTAAGACTTCGACTCTTGACTTGTCTGGACCTTTAGACCGGTACGCTGGTTCCGACTCGTTGATCGAGTTTCAGGCGTTGATTCCTAATCGCTTACTCCTTTGACTCCTGAAACTCCATCTCACTCTCTTGAGTTTACCTTTCATCCCTGCTCAAATAGCTCTTTCAGCTACCAACGGGCTTAATATGAAAATTTAATTATTGAGAACTGTCGTAATTTTCGTTAAGTATTAATAAACTTTATTATTATTAATCTGGTGGCCTCAAACGCAACGCGATGTAATTTAACAAAGCCAACGTTTCTGCCTCAAGTTCTGGCAGGTCAAGTCCTTAAGTCCTAATAATTTCACCACCCTGTCGAACGCACCTCAAGTGCCGTAAAGAACTTCCCAAATTTTAGTAATTTTGATGCGTATTTTTTTCCTATCTACATCAGTGTAATTTAGAACGGAGTTAAGGAATTCTAATATTATTACATATGGTAGATGAAGTGTCCTTCCAGTATATGTGTAAGGTATTCTTATTGACCAATGTCCTTATTTTCTTATTTGCAAGGACTTATTGCAACCGTATAAGGCGTCGCACACATGCTGGCAGCGATGCTTGCGTATTTGAGAAGAATTATCTACATTGAAAATTAAACGATGATTTTCATAGAAACAAGATAAAAAAACAAAGAAAATTAAGAATTAATATTGGTTTTGATATTGGTAAAAGTAAAAGAGAACAACATGAACAATTTAAGCACATTATATTAGAGAATAAGAGGAGTGCAATTCATATGTCTTTCGGAGATCGATTATTAAAAAAAATGTTACCTAGCAATTACCAGTATACAAATAAGAAATGTAACTTAAAAATCTGTTCTATAAATAACATTTGGCTTGAAAAATTTGGTGAACTTTGTGCTTAATTGCATAAAAATGGCATTATCGTGAAAAAAGTAAAAATATCTCATTTTCAGCTAACGCACGTTTAGGAAACCTAATGCAGGTTAAGGTTAAGTCTGTCATCGCAGATTTTACCTAATATGACTAAAATAGAAGACATTTAACTATACTTGAAATTTTCCACTGATATAAAATATTGAAAACACTAAAGGACGTGAGAAATTTATGATTTGTTCAATTTGATGAAGTAAACTCCAATGTACACCGACACAGATACTCAGCACGAGGACAAAAATATCTTCTTGAAATACTTGTAATTATCTACAGGTACCTATTTTTCACAATGGTCATCCCTATGGGATGGATGCTATCTTTCAGTCTCTGTTAAGAAAATATCTAAGATTCCTTTGAGATTCCCAAAGTTAGTAGGTAGCTAATGGTTAAGATTCCTGTGAAGGGAAAGGTGTTTCATGAGAGGATACGGAAAGGGACAAATAGCGTGCCGATGAAAAGCTGTGAATTCAAAGTTGGGAAAGCGCGCAAGAAAACAGAAATTCCAAATAAAAAAGGTAAAACAGAGTAGAGTATCATCAGTAGAAGAATGAAAATGAAAAGAAACAATGTGGGCACGAAAGAAAACGTTCCAGAAGGCCTAGCTCAGACCAAGGTAACCTCTAGGGTCTCCTTGGGGCACTGCTCTCCCCATAACACAAATGAGTGATCCTAACTAACGTAGCCCTATGACCTGTGACACATCTTAAGTCTCCTGCGAGGGAGGGGGTTGATTTCAATAATAAAACTAATTTCCTCGATAAAACTAATTTAATTGATGAAAGTACAGCAATTGCAAGATTTATTCCAAATGGAGATGCATCTTGTATGTATGTATGTATGCATTCCGACTAATTGAACTGCATTGCGAATTAAACCTTGCATAAGCAAATGGAATTTAACGGCTAAACCTCGCTGACATTTTCCATCTCTCAACTCTATTATAAATCTGAAAACGTGGAAAATATCACCACAAAATTGTTTTTATATCTAGAACTCAATTTCCAAGCCGTGTTATTATATTAATGTTAGCTTACGCCTCCCTAAAGATTCCGCATCGTCGAGAGCCATAACAGCAAGTCAAATAGAGGAGAAGAAGAAGAAAAGTCAAAGAAAAATTATCAGAAGAGAAAAAGAGCAAAACAAGGTATTCATGGGAACTTACATGCTGTACCTAGAAGATCGTCAGTTGATGAAGTATAGTTTTACGATTCTCAAATCCATCCTCACTGCTAAAAAAGGATTTATCTTTATGTTATAGAAACTTGGGCAGCAGAGCGACAGGATTGACTATCCAGTGTTAGTGACCTTGCACCCAACATCTCCACTGTGTAACTATTTTGCCCAAGCTCCCCTATCAACTCCTCTGGTAAAGTAGGGGACTAAAAACTATGTTTCCCCATTACGAAAAACCAAACTTCACGAACTGAAGCACCAAATTATAAAATATATATTTTTGAAGAATAATATTGAGTTTCTTGAGGCAAAGGTTTTCGGGATAAAATGAATTTTGTTTTTCTTTAAGTGCTGCCCACCTTCGTATGAATGCATAATTGACAAATTCAACCCATTCTAAAGTGAAGAATCAAAATTCATGTCAGAACGTGTTGGTAGGTAAAGTACAATTCTAGACGCCGGAACACTGTGTGATCAAATATGTTTTCTTGAACCGTAAAATCGAAAAACTAAAAAGTATCAAAAGAAAAGGCTATTTTCTTCAATACTTTAAACGTACGTAGCACCCACCAAAGAATTTCGCAGCAAAATTTGTTTTTCTCAACAGTTAAACTTTATTTAGGTGATTCAAATGATGACGAAAGATAGGCTTTATCCGAATATAATATCCATGATATTCATTTTCGCACGCCAGTCTGTAACAACAAACAAAACAAACCGTAGAAACATGAAACTACTACTACTACTACTACTACTACTACTACTACTACTACTGTGCTGAATTTCACCTTATCTTTGGGAACTGTACAAATTTTGATGAAAATCTAACATGGCTATCAGTGTACTCATATCATTATTCTGTGGCATATCTTGTACAGTAAGAAACGTTAATATTAAGTCTATAGATGTATTACTGAATTATTTTTGCCTATGTACTGTAAATAACAATTAGCAATAAAACTGGAGACTTTACGTTGCCTTTCTTTTTCTCTTGTAAATTTTGATGGTTATTATTATATTTCTGGTTGTACTTCCGCACTCACGTCATAGGACGGGATCCAAGCAGCGAGAGTCGGTTTATTAGGTCGCATCAGAATGTGAATGTTTTATCTCAGAAAGTCTCTGTTTGTCAAGTGCGCTACTACTGGCGGGAAAAATGCCCAAAGAATAGAAAGACACTAGAGTTGACTGCCCCTTTTGTGACCCTCCCCACGAGAGAGAGTCGGGGTGTCCTGTGGACTAGGTGGACGAACCTACTTAACTTTACAAAGCTAACCTCGTCAGCAGGAACTGCCACCAGCTGCAATATCTGCGGAATGAAATGGTACTCAGGTTTGCCCCGAGGTTCGTAAGGCCAAGGCCCATTTATTTTCTGACGGGGAAAGGGCCCGCCAGGATATACCCTGAGGGTACATTTTGCAGAAAAAAAAAACAATATTGGTAATAGACTACATCACCTACGTAGGCATCTCTAGATATCCATCTTTTCAGATTTTTTTTACACACATTGTTCTCTTTTTGAAACAACTTGGCGCTTGATATTCTTTACTCTTACTCCCTCTCACCAAGCTACATTCTGTTATTAATTTATTATTTTATATGGCTTAAGTTGTTAGATTTTAGTCTCTGAGTTCTGAATTAACAAATAAAGATTTACTTCCCTTTGCGGCATATGACATTACGCCAGCTATTCCTTCCTGTCTCGGTTATAAGCACTTTAAGCACACCTCGCGTGTGTACCGACACCGTTATATTACACGTTGCATTACAGATGTCAGCAATTTTCTCGTCAAAGACAAGTTTACCCTTTTACGATTTATTGTTAACCATTTCATTTTGGAAGGAATGATCCCCAAACAAAAGACACCTTATGGAGGAATTATACTCTATCTAGTTCGGTAAGAGGTTTAAGCTGAGCCCACAAGGCTTGACTTGTATGAAACTTTGGACAGGTGCGCTGGCTTCGCCCTGTTGGTTGAGTTTCAAGGGGTGAAAACCATATCTGTTGCTCTTAACACTGCCTCATGCACTAGCTTGTGCTGTAGAAAAATATCCACATCTGCTAACAGAAATAAATGCACAGCTGCAGTCCACCATAAATTTTCCGGGTTATGGTATTGCATGGATGAAATACCCGATAGACAACTACGCTCCCCCCTACCCTAAGGCCATTGCCCCCTCCCCAATTACTTACTACTTACTAAGCAATAATTGCTGAGGCTGTACATACCTTCACGAGCGTCAAGTCTTTTTATCCGCTCATTTATTCCGCTGCATCAACAATGAGCGACTCACGAACCTTGGCACTGAGCTACCACCCCCTGGTGTCATCGATTGGCATTCGAAATCAAACCCTTTAAGCTTAGCTTCGGACAGGAACGTTGGTTCCGCCAATTTGAAGCATTTTTCAGGTGTTTGTAGAAGCACGAGTTCCTTCGAAGAGCCTGTAAAGTAAATTTTTGGAGTAGGGTTATGTTGTAAGAAATCTCAAAGGTAATAAATTTTGGGGCAACACTCGAAACTACAGGTCCAGCGAGGCGAAGCCAAAGTGTCAGATTCACGTTTCGGGCAAGTCAAACCGAGTGGGATTAGCGTTGGCTAACTAGTCGATGATATGCGTAGTAGGTTGATAAATTGATGGAACCCGTCCGTACACGAGGGTGTTTTAAGGTGCTAGAAGTAGAAAAAATTAAGAAAGCATTGTGGGCTCAAAAATAGGATATTCCAAAGGCGGAACTGAGACTACAGTGACCTCTAGTGTGCCCGTGGGGCGCCCCTTCCCATATTAAAGCCTAGGTGAACGGTATAACCCTAATCCGATGGACCAAAATCAGGTGTCGAACATATTAATAATATTATTTTAATCGTAAAGTTCACACTCAGCGGCTGATCGAGGGTTAACTTGCCATGTACGGACCTGCGGCCAGAATTATTAGCGCTACAACATTGTAGGACTTAGGTTCTGTACCTTGTAGCGTCGCAGCGGTTCAAAAGAAACCCCGTGCATAAACTTCAAGATTTTAGTTGCGCCTCTGTGTGTCAGTCAGGTCAGTGAGAAAGCTCTTTGCATGCTACTTGAGCTCTCGGCACAAAACAGGCTTTTGAGCTTTGTTGTAAATAAACTTACTAGTGATAACTGTGAGATATAATACTGACCGGACGTTACTCGCTTGTATCTACGTTCATAAATCTAGGCCGTGATCAATGCGCAAACATCGAAGGGTAGGAAATTAGGAAACTGTTATATATGAGTTTTGCGCACACAACATTGAATGTGCTAGCTCCAACATCCAAATGTTTGGACGTTTGCCTGGTCTCGTTAAAGTTCATGTTCATGCGCCAACTGTTTCCAGATAAAGATTGCAAAAAGTCATATCTATTTTATCATGTCTAATGGACTCTCTTTCCAGCATCACAAACTTGAGCAACAGGGAGTATTTCTCATGACCTTCAGGTGAAAATATCTGTAAAAGTCGTCATTCAAATTCCGTAACTAGGGGTTCAGAGATATTTTCTAGTCTCATAAACATAGAGATAATTTACTGTTGACTAAACAGGACTTCCGACCCTAGGCTAACCGGAACCGAGCAGCTGTCGGCTTGTTCCAAAACAAGGTCCGGTAGTCATGCGCATATTAGGAGCTCTTCAAGTAGCAATCCAACATTCTGATAGAGACCTCGTACCCTAGCTTTGGTGCTAGGTATTATAAGAAGATATAAGCCTCTCTAAATAAGTACTAAGCTCTTCTCGGAGAGGAAAAGGAAGGGATATACAGTATGTCGATAGAAAAACGGGGAACCCATGCACGAAGGTGTTCCCACACAGGATCAACGCGCATGGGAACAGCAAGTCGGGAAAGAAGAGGAAGAACAGACAACAGTAAGATNGGAAGGAAGCAAAGTGGGCACGAAAGACAGACGTCCCGAAGGCCTAGCTAATGGCTAAGGTAACCTACTCAAACCCCCTGGGGGCGCTAATCCCCATAACATAGGATGGGCGAACCAAACTAACCTAACCCTTTGGCCTATGGGCCATCCTTTGCCCCCGGAGGGGCGTACCCTAGCTTGCTATAGCTCCCTCTCAAGTAGCATGCTTGCTACTTATACTTGGATTATATTATCTTAAAGCAGGGTTGGCAAAAACAATATTTTTTTTTTAACTGAAAAATATGGTTTTTTGGCTAAAACAAAAAAAAAACACGTGGTATTTTTTTTTTTTTTCCCGAGTTTCAGGAATTTTATTCAACTTTCAAAGGGTTTTCTGCCGCGTAGACACATGTAGCTAGCTAATCATCAACAATCTTAGTCACTTCATTTCAACTTCCCATTGTAAAAGAATGATTTTAAGATAATAGGGTTAAGAAAAAGCAGTTAGCAGAGTACCTGTATTTGCTATGGCTACATTTAATAAGCAAACTGCAGAGATGCTATGATTTATAACTGCAATATAAAAATCCTTTGAAAACTTGAAAACAATTCAAATTACAAATACAAGTTGACAGAAAGGGCAAGCTACTAGCAAATTGATAAAAGGGTAATAAACTACAGAAAGTGCAACAGCTATAAAATCCTTAGAAAAACTTAGAAACACTTCAAAATACAAAGAGATCTCGATAGAAATAGCTAGCTACTAGCTAATTAAAATCAGAATAATGAACTGAAGCAAGTGAAATGCGCTCACTCGCTCTCTAAAAGCAAACTATAACTACTACCTACTTCTAATTTTCAAATCTTCTAGCTTACCAGAAGATAATTAGACATGCATCTCTGGAATGAAATAACACAAAATTCACAAGAAGTTATAGGTTTTTAATAAACATGAGCAATAGTTGACCTTAACTGTTTAAACAGTCAAACGGACTGATGAATAGAAACATTACTCATTCTTCCAGTTGTGTAACTAAAATTGGGCACTTGTTAGAAGTAAAACTATTTATTTAACTATTTAAACCAAGTTTAATTTGGTTTAAACCAGCCAATCCTGCTTATATGTCTTGTATAATAAGATGTAAATAAACCAGAAGATCTCAAAGACGGCCCTTCACCATTCTGCGCTGTAGCCTGAACATAGTACCAGCATTGTAGTTAACCGACACAACCAAGAAAGAAGACAAACTCAAGTAAGAAGTCCTCTACGCAGGGAATTAATACTCACACTTTGTTACATTTCAACCAAGAATATCCCAACGAGGAATATTACAGAAACAAGGAAACTACGAGTATTCAAGTCAAGTTATGGTATTATATTCAGAATTTTAAAACTCAGTTACCAAGAAAAAGTGATATGCCAGAGAAGAAAAAAAGAGACGTGGAACCCATGCACGAAGATCTTTCCACACAGGATCAACGTGCATGGGAGCAGCAAGTCGGGAAAGAAGAACAACGAAATAAAAGATTAGCAGTACGAGTATGAAAATGGAAGGTAGGAAAGAGGGCACGAAAGCAGAAATCCCGAAGGCTAAGCTAATAGCAATGGTAACTTACACAAACCCTCCTGGGGTCGCCGCTCCCCATAACAGAGGATGGGCCACCTAACAAACCTAACCCTAAGGCTTATAGCCCATCCTATACCTGTTGAGGGGGTCACGTTATGGTATCAGAATATATACATATATATTTTATATTGCGAGTACCATAGTGAACAAAATTAGAGAACAATATGGTAAACCTGTAGTCTTCTACGTTTTATTAACGAATTTGCTTAAAACAAACTGTGTGTCGTTTCTTTGATAAACAATATCTACGGAAAATTTCGACAAGCATTATATCTACCTAAAGAAACGTTTGGGCAACATCAAATTTACTTTGAAATTTAAATTTGACAACAACTGAAAACGTTAACAAAAGTCGACTGTAAACGATGAAAAAATGGAAAAATAAAATAAACATAAATTTTTAAACCAGGTTTCCCCGATATGAAGCGTATTTCTCTTCACATCTACTGACTTCTTGACGCCGACTCACATATGACGTAGTTATTTTTGCTATTGAGAAAGTTTACGTCCAGTCATCCATGGGCATTTTGCTCTGGAGAAAGTTTACGTCCATTCATCCATGGATTTTTGCTCTGGAGAAAGTTTACGTCGTCATCCATGGGTTTTTCTCGTAAGACAGCGGTGATAAACTACTGGGATTTGTAACTTCATCCGAAGTAGGTACTATCCAAATATTTTCTGTTGGGTTTAGATCTAGACATTTTAATTCTAATCATACTCACCATTATATAATAAGCCTATTCTGTATTATATAATTAACAATAAAAGTAGTAATGACTTAATAACAACACCTCACGCTCATGCCCAACTTCTCGACAATGCTGGCATCCGGAAAGGAAGTTTTAAGTCCGCCACAACCCGGCGAGATAATGCGAAGAGAACGGGAGCCGGCGCGTCTTGTTACCAGGCCGTGGTACAAACTTTCGAGATGTAAGTGTGAGGGAATAAGGTTAATTCTTCAAATCGGAGTTTTTCACCCTAAAAGCCGTAGAATTGTCCTTCGGTTGTCTTTAGACCCGTCCCTGCCGTGTTCCCAGCGACGACCAAGCGTCCGCCATACTTGTTCAGTTCCAAAAAATGTAATGTTTTAGAATAGTAAATGATGAGGGAGTGTTGGCTATTTTTGAGGGGACTTTTTAACCCAGATGAAAAGACTCTGTAAAGTGATTTTAGCTGAAAGCCTTGAACGTGGAGTTAACAACGTGTACGGACCCTAGTGAGACGAAAAATACAAAAAGCTTTCTCCAGATATTGATGAAACGTCTTTCCAGTGTGAATGACGGATGACGCGTTATTTTATTGAATAGTTTAAGCTCCCTTCACTACAACGGCGATCTAACAGAGGGAAAAATAAAGGATCTACAATACAGTAACATAAAAAGGAAGCCCATGCACAAACGTGGTCCCACACAGGATCAAGGTGCATGGGAGCAAGTCGGGAACATGATGACCAGTTGCTGGTATCTATCTTGGGTATTCTTCCTAGTAGACTATGAAAAAAAATATATTTCAGTTGTGACTGCTGATAGTTTGTAATTGAGAATTATTGAAGGACTGAAATATGTGTCATGTTCTCTGTATAAACTGATATGTTTTGCAATTATAAAGGAAGAGTGGCTGATGGCTATTTTTCAATGGACTCGTTAATATAAACTAGCGGGACCCGTGGAAATAGTGATCTTCACTTACCTAATTTGACCTGAGGCAGCGCTTCTAACTTAACGCACATCGTTTAAACTACAGTAATGTCCGCCGCTTAACCCTATCTACCGTTACGAAGTCTATCTACCTTACACCTCGTCTAACATCTCTTACTGGTCTGTTGTCACCTGTGAATCTCTCATTTGTTCTGCCAAGAAAGAGCTCGCACTTGTGTCTTGATGAAGACATATAGGTACAACGGTAGGTACTTCTTATATTGTTCTCCTGTGTATTTACACTCTTTTTCTAAGCGCGGTTTCCGCTCGGCTTACAAATAATTTAGCCATTCATAATCTTAGACGTTTCAATTTTTTATCAGCAAATCTAATTTATTCTCTCCGTTTTTCTTTTTTGCACTATTACCGGACATGTGGACATGGAGACTCTGCCAGTTTCTTCAGTCACAATATCTTAACTTTCTTTCCTCAACAGGTCATTGTATTTCCTTAGACGATGCACATTAATTTAAAACGATAACTTAGAGTAAAGATGTTCAACAACTCCAACACTACCCGCTCTGGGCTTTTAAAGCGCATCCTCGATACACATGTGGCCCTATTAGTGTCATCCGCCACCAGTAAGTGAATATTTTGCCGTGAAAAAAATAATGAAAATCGGTAGATATTATACTGGTGAGATGATCTTCACGTCTTTCCTTCCAAACTGGCTGAAAATTTCTTCTTTTTTTCAAGAAGCGAAAGAAAGACAGTAATGGTTGATCTTCCTTCGAGCAAACATCAGAGCTTCTTGAAAGTTAAATCTTCCCTCTCTAAAGGCGTGCGCTGACGAGTGACAATGTCATCTCCGGTGATTTCGACCAGACAAAATTGTCGGATCGTCTCATCTGGCACCAGATTTCATTGTATACGTAGCGGGGAACCGTTTTTGCGGCAACAATGTCCTAGGGCAAAGTTTTTGAAGTTGCATAGAAAATAAATTGTAACATTAGTTCAGTAAATTTTATTGCGTGTTTACACGTCGGTTATTTAATTAGCTACTGAATGTTGTGTGATATCTCTTTGATTCTAAACAAAATTTTGCGATGTAAGTTTTTTGCGGCTATCATCGTTGTAACCTGGAGACAAATGCATTTTACACTTTTGACATTGCAGTTACGATCGCCACCATTTAACGTAAAGCTTTAAAAAAACAGAGGCTTTACATGCTGTAGTAGTCAACAGATAAGGAAAACTGGACTGTAGGTAGCTTAGAGCAGCCCTAGGCTAGGAAAAAGATTTGCCTAGACGCATCCTGCTGAACTCGCTCTTGAGGCAACTTCTGCGCCTAGTCTGGTGGAGCATACTGTATGTGGGCAAAATGCCACTGTCGACAATTTCTGCTTATCGTCTGCATTGGGCTTAATACTGAAAAGCGGGAACGTGCAGACACATGGACGGACGGAGGGACAGACGTTCATACATACGGAGCCTCAAACAGAATTTTAATATAGATTAGGAAAGTTTATAAAATTAGTTTATAGTTTTAGCTGCGGAACAATTGGTTAATCCATCTTAGACATGGCACGGTTTTTCGAGAAAGGAAAAAGCAAATAGTACATCGAAAAAGAACACGTGGAACCAATGTATGACTGGGTACCCAACTAACCAGTTCAGTCGGCGCTTGTTTTCTGCTCTTTTTACCCTCGAATTCGTTGTTGGGATTCGATTTTCCCACCGTGCATGGGTGCAGCTAGTCAGGAAAAAAAAAATCTCATTAGTAGGAATATGAAAAAAGAAGGACCCTACTTTGGATACGAAAGAAAGATATACCAAAGTCTTAAACACCACCGCCACCAAAGGCTTTCCTTAGGACCGCGAATCCTGCAGAGGCGTATTGTAATTACGCCCACATCGGGCCACCACAACCTGAAAAAAGGTTACCGTAACCCGAAAAGTGGTTATAAAAGCGCCATCTATAATTATAAGCGGTGTAAGCTTAACAATAATGATATCAGTGTTTATTGTAATTCTGTCGATGTAAGGTTAAAGCCAATAAACTTATTTTCTTACTCTAAGGATGTTGTGTTTACTCGTTGCTCTTTTGTATAATTTTAGCGCTTCCTTTATTTGTAATGATTATTGATGCTTTAGAGCGGTGACTTGCATAACCGTAACCCGTGTCGCAATCGTCATTTGAGATATGGCTGAGACACGAGTTGCGATTGGCTGGATTACCGGTGTAGCACCGGAAACCCAGAAATGCTGACACATGGGCGAACCTAATAATTTGATGAGCTTATGCATGCCCCATCCTATGCTCGCTGAGGGGATCTCAGTCAAGAAGTAGGTAGTTATCATCGGCGATAACAAAAGCAGAAATCTTATGGAGCAAATATAATATAATCCAAATAGAACTTATATCCCTAACAGCTGCTCAGGATGAAAAGAAAAAGCTAATTTACACATTTTATTAACAAATATTTTTAACTGAAGTGCTAAGAGTACATAGATGAAATAGATACTTCGAAACATTATATATACCCATTCCCTTTTCTATTAGCACACATACTTTTTATTTTCTACTTGAGAACGTAATTTTTGTTATCTCGTTTTTAAATTGAGACGTGGGTCGAATTAAGGACTCATTTATTACTAAACTGGGTCTCATTTTTTGTTCTTAAATCGAAGCATGCTTCCATTCCATTCTATTCCATTGGGCTCCTGCGTAAGGTGAATTCTGTGTTTGGTGACAGGTTATCCGTAGATGTTTTTATGCGTTTTTGCTGACTGTGTTAGAGTATTGCTCACCGGTCTGAGCTTCAGCTGCTGACACTCACGTCTGTTAGACCGACTTGTTAGTTCAGCCAGCAGGCTGTGCGTTGATAATGATCTAGTGAACCTGTCCCGCACGAGAAGAGTATCCGAGCTATGTATGTTTTATAAGGTGTATAATAATGAGAGGCATTGGTTGTATTCTTCTCTCCCTGCCCTCAAGGTTTTTGGGAGAGAGACTCGTGCTGCGTGCGGAGCGTACTCTTTCACTTTGGAGGTGAGGTTATCAGATGTCGAACTAATCAGTTCTGCCGGTGCTTCGTGCCCTGGTCGGCTAAGGTTTGGAATTTGTTGCCGGCTTCGGCCTTTGGTAGTATTATCCTGCAGGCGCTTAAAGTCAGCTGTTAATGTTTTTTTGCTTGATTTCCTTCAGCAGCGTTTTGGACTTCCCGGTGTTGCAAGAGGTTTCATTTCGGTTGAATCAGCTTTCCGTGGGAGCTCAAACGTGAAGTTTTAATAACAATAATTCGATTTCCTTATCAGCTTCGGGTATTCAGCCTCAACGACACCATAGCCCTGACAATCTGTGATCGAATACAGCCGTACACTCCTCTGCATCCATGTGGATATTTACCTACAGCACAAACCCGTGCATGAGGGTTTTCTGTTGGAGCTTTGCGGTCATGGGGACTTTTCCTTTAATGCGTTATTCCTAAGCACGCAAAACCTTTACCTTCAATCCGTGGCAATGAATTATTCGTGAGCGCGAAGTTCAAACCCTCACTGGCCCATGAGCCAATGCCCACCTAAAAGCTAATGACTGCACTGACATGGAATATGTTTACAAACAGGCTGCCACTCTCTTGTTCAAACATGACACCGAAAGGTCAGTTGTCGAGTGAAACGTTTTTAGATGCTCAGCTTACTCCAAATTAATTAACATATTTCCATATAAAAACAATAAAAAAAAATATGTTGTGCTTCTTCAGTTGTTTACGTTTGAAATGCGATAAGGTTTTCTACAGCTGCATTATTTATTGATACAGCGTATTTTTTATCACCGTTAGTATATTTGCCAATGATATTATTCGATGTAGGTACGTAGTCGCAGTGGCAAAAATATTTACAGAGCTGCTCTTGTTGTCTCGAGGTTTGAGGTTAGTTTCACATCTAAAAAAATGAAGCCTTGTACTGTTCGACATCACATCGTCAGCATTTCCCGCCCAAATAATAATAAAATAATAATAATAATAAAATCATTTATTTTTCTCATAAGGTACTGTGGCCAACAAGATTAGGACACAGCGCCTGAGGTTTTCATGATTAAAACTAACTTAAGAATATACTAAACACTAGCATCAGAGAGCTATACATAATTATGGTCTGCTGAGAGTCACTGGCACAATGCCTACACATTGTGAATGAGATGATAAGAGAAACGTAGGCTACACAGAGTTAAAGCAGAATAGGTTTCTTGGGAGTTTGAAGAACTGTTTGTAAAA
>LQNS02278163.1:10180457-10210577 GCA_001587735.2 Parhyale hawaiensis
CAAATTTCACGTTAAATTGGGTATGAAACGTCATGTAGAAATTGCTAAATTTGATATTTAGAAAAAGGTTCAAAGCGTCGGGTAAGGTTAGGCAAGCAAGGTTTCTTTTTTCTCTTAGAAAACAAAAACCCCGAAATTGTTGATTTTGGGCTCTTGGTGACATATGCCTAACCTTAGTTACTACCAAAGACCTACTTTAATTAATCAATATTGCTGTTGCCACTTTAGGGAAAAAGAGTTAGGTATTAGAAAGGGGAAAAATAGAACTTCAAAGTCAAATATCTCAAAAAGTAAGCATTTCCCCAAAAAAAGGTTGTGATTTTTGGATTAAGGCAGTCTCAATCTATGTAGAAACATATATGTATCAACTTGACTGGGCGTAAGGGTAAATAATAGCCATAGGTTCTTCTAAGGACCTAGGGTAATGTCTCAATTACCGAATGCCTTTCTATTACCGAACGCAATAAGATTCCTACCTATATTCGGTAATAGATGTGCATTCGGTAATTGAGACATTACCCGAAATATGCCGTGCGCGAACGATGGGTTTGGACAATCGATCGATCGCGCTGCGCAAACGGTGGATTTTGTAGGTATTAGGCCGTACTTTCGGGTAAGTTGGACTATATTCGAGTTTAATGTCGGGTAGGTTAGGGGAGACAAGGACTGTTCTTTTATTTTAAAATTTGAACGATCGATCGTTTGCGCAGCGCGATCGATCGATCGTACAAATCCATCGATCGCGCACAACATATATATTTGCTAGCAGAACCTATTCTGCCTCCTTAACCTAGATTCTCGGCCTAACCGATAGCTTCATTGGTTGGGGTTGTACCTCTATCATACATGCTTACGTCTCTATTGTAATTACGCAACTAAGCGTATTCGTGTCCTAAAACGCGGAACGTAAGCTTACCTTAATTAATGTATTAATTAAGGTAAGCCGAATGCCTTTCTATTAACGAATATAGGTAGGAATCTTATTGCGTTCGGTAATAGAAAGGCATTCGGTAATTGAGACACTTAACAATTCGTCTTATACCCCTCCGAGTAAAAGGATAAGAAAGGGATTTCTAGCATAATTGAGGCTTGCTAAGAACGAATATAACATTCATTTAATGTGGAAACGAATAATAAAAGAGATATTGGAGGTTTTCTCCCAAAGAACGAAACACCAAAACTGTGGTATATCTCGTAGGATAGGAGCAAAACCAGTCCTACGCTGCCTAACCTGGATAGGAAATAGCCACGTTATTGCCAAATAATGGTTTTCCAAGGCTATGTTTTAGTAACGAGAAATTCGTATTACGAGAATGTACCGAAACACACGATTGCCGACGTCAGGTTATTCAAACGTTTTTGATGGTTCTACGTTGGGAAGAAAATGTCTAATATTTCTCTTATTAATGGTTTACACAGAAAATTTGACGCAATATTCGTTTTCAACAAGCCTAAATTATGGTAGAAACCACTTTTAAAATTCCTAAAGTGGAAAAGAAAGCGAATGACGTCCTAAAATCGAGAGGACCGGCGCAACACATCATATATAAACAGCACACACACAACTAACGAGAAGCGGCCCGGTCACGTGAGGGGAGGGGAATCCATTACGTAAGTAGGGGAAGAAGGATGACGCGTTAAGGAACTATAATAGGGAAATTTAATAAAAAATAATTTGCATAAGTAAAGCTTATCATGTAGTGAATGGGCAATTTCAATTGATCGCAAAGCTTGAAAAGACTAAATTGCGAGGGGAATGACAAGTTGACAAGTGGCGATAGGGGAGTCTATGAAGACAGTGGAGGGGGGAGAATGATCTGTTTAAACAGCGAAAGCCAATGAGGTTTAATTAAACCTCCTTGCTGCAAGAGCTGAAGTGCGCGGCGGCGGGTTGATTAATAAACTGAAAATACAAATATTTGATAAAAACAAAGCAGAATTTCCACAAAGAAAGACATATATTCTGAATAAGCTATTTATAATAATTGAAAATTTAGTAACATAATCCTGAAGTTCAAGTGGGGGATAAGACGAATATTAGCTAAAAAAAATCTAACCAAACCCACGTAGCAGATCACCCAACGACACAAGCAAGGCCAGATAGAAGAGTCCGACACATTCCGCCATCACAAGATCAAAGAGTAATGAATTTCAAAGTTACACATGCCAGGTGCTGAAGGACTTCCTCCGCGCATTATACAATGGAAGAGCTTCGGCTCGTGGCACGATTTCTCACATCGGGAACCCGATTAAACAGGCGGTCGGCAGGTACGCATTGACTCACCATGGAAGAGTTTCTACTATTTAATAAAATCTGCTCAAATAAGTTGAACTCATAAACCGAAGGCAGGCGTGCTATCACTTGTTTGCATACGGCGCACCACCATCCAGGTTATTAGCGCCTCAGGCGTGTTATCTCAGTTCCGGGAGGAGTCTATGTTTAAATTTAAGTTCTCCAGCATACTTATTTCCTCAACATCCATAAAATATTTTCTTAACTAACAACATACGCAATCGCAAAGATGTGCACCAAATATACTGTGCCCATTGAGGTTTACTCCGCCTTTTGTCTAGTCCATCAATATGACTTCAGCTATTAGTACTATCCACTACAGGGTTTTCTATATTTCGGTGGTCTCTCTCTTCCATGAGTTGTCTCCATTTTGGGAGTATCTATTGGAGGAGTTCTACTGACTCTCTTCTGGATAGTAAAGCTTGTAGCAAAACAGTCGAGGCAAAGCAACACGTTCACGATAGCCTTACTGAGTAGTAAATCAAGTCCAACATAAAGAGGTAGAAGTTGCTACCAAGTCACAAGACTAAAATAAGACAAACTTCTGGTAATTTTTTCCTTGTAAGAAAACTTACAAAATCTCGATGTTTTTTAATCGGTGTGGGAGAAAATGCTGATGCAATCACCACTGTTTCGCGTTTCTGAAAACATTATGACATTCAGGGAATGAAAGAAGTTTAGGAGAAAAATATCCTATAGATCCTCACAGCAGTTAGCGGAGTCCAAAAATACTCAAAAGATTATTAAAATTCATCACGTAGCGCAACAAAAGTAGCCAAAGATGCAATCACGCGTGTTGCACGTTTCTCAAAACCAATATGGGATTCATGGAAAAAATATTGGAGGGAAAAACAAGTTATGGATCCTTACAACAGTAAACTGAGTCCACAAACGTTCAAAAATCATGAAAGTTCTCCATGTGGCGCTGGAGACGTAGACGATGATGCAATCACCCTTGTTCCACGTTTCTCAAAACCAATATGGCATCGAGAAGCACCAGAATTTGCCAGGTATCGAAAGCACCGACAAGGAAGAAGCCAGCACTCCGACTGCCAAGATTGCTCGCTCCAGAGAAGATTAAGAACTAAAACTGCTATGGCTCTTCTTTCGAGGCTCTGAGTTCGGAAATGGGAGAAAAAACTACTCCAAGAAGTTGTGGAAATTCTTCGCGATGACTTGGACGATTCCAAGTTTTGTAGGACTCGCGCTCGCGTCAGTCCCAATCGAACTGCATATTTTGGGTCTTCTTCTGAGACGTAAACTGCAAGTCACTTTGGAAGTTCTTAGAGAGAAACTGCCTGCATTGGAAGGCTTAGATCTAATAGAACTAAACAATTTGGATCTTTGGTACACTGAACTACAAGTCACTGGGGATCTTCGCTGGAGGAGAGTATGATGCGAGCCATTTTAGGAATTCTGGCAAGATCTATACTACAGGACATAGGGGCTATCTTAGGAAATGTGAATTGTTACGCATTCAATAAATTTTATGGCAAAGTGTGATGATGTAAACCACTTCAATATTTTTTAAACCATACACTACACGACATTTTGAGAGTTCTTGAGAGAAATAATTTTCTATTCGCTATAGAACTGTGCTTCGAAGACGTATATGACAAGACAACTTTTTTCAAGAAAAAATGGAGTGTAAGTCTCTTCGGAAATTATTCTGAATATTGTTATCCTTTCTGAACTTCTCGAGAGATTTACTGTAACCGAGGAGCCACGTTTTAGTTAGTTTCTTTGAAGTCCACGGCAAGTAATTTGAGAACTCCCTGGAAGGGAATAACCATTTGTCAGCTTGGAGGGCCTAGAGAACATTTTACGTGCAATGCTTGGATTTTTTTTTTTTTTTAATTCGTAGAAATATACCAAAACATAAAGGCAACACCGGTATCCTGGATATTCCTGATTTAACATGTTGCCTTGTTCCACAAGGACAAAGTTTCACACCGAGTTCTACAATTGCTACTCTTCCAGCGCAAGTTTTTTCTTCTGTTCCGTCCCTGCAGCACGATCCAACGAGTGCGGGTTCCCAGTAGGATGTGCTATCAAATTAACTTACCTTTAAGAGTCTCAGGGAAGTTCTGCTTGCAACTCTAAGTAAAAGTATCTGACTACCTTTAGAAAAGTATCCTGCGATGAGCTCTAACAACCTTTTCCCTCGCAGAAGTAACTATAGGGCAAGAATCAATAGGCTCTTCAATACACTGATACTCTCCATCAGTAATTTTGTCAATTACTTTTATAGAACACATTCATCTCCAAAGCTCGGATCGCCATAACATTTTTAAGTTGATAATGAAATACTGGTCAATATTTCCGTAGATCTAGGTGGAATTTTTTTAGTTATGGAACAAAAAATAATAATTTACCTATCATGGTACGTTTCACTAGCTCATCAAAGTCGATCTAGGCCAAGCCCACCCGGCTTGACTTGTCCGGAAATGACAATTGAAAGACTAAACTTTGGGTTCGTAGCTTTGAATCGTGTTGCAGGTGTAAAAAGTAACCCAATTATGTTGAGCCTACTGACATCTCTTATACGGAGTAAGACTGAGTTCCTGGCAGTCTCACAGATAACTGATTAAGAGTCAACACCACTATCTTGAATCAACAAGACGAAGCCAGGGCACGGGCACCTGCTTCAAGATTCGGACAAGTCTCAAAGGCGTAATTTCTGTTCTCAATCGAACACGCCTATAGGAAGTTGGAAACTTGATGGGCTTGCAATTTATTTACAAGCCTCACCTCCCAAGGGCTAGTGCAAACGTTACTTATTGTTTGATGACCACCTTCCTTGAGAATTTGACCTGCAACGGTACCTAACTTGCTGCATTGACCGCATTTCTCCAGTGTGGTGCCGGGTCCGCGCGATGGGGCCCGTCTGCGCTTGCATTCTTTCTTCGTCTTCGGTGGTGTTTGGGTGGGGCGTGCCTTGCTGTTGCACGCACCCAGCAAGGGAGGGTCGGGGCAGTGGCTTGTACCCTGCTTATTGGGTTGCCGGAGAGCGTGAAGGGAAGGGCGCCTCCGGCGTGGTCCACTGCACTTTGCTCTAACTCTACCCATTCGGTCCCTTCAGGACTATGATCCGATTGTGGCGGGGCCCACTTAGGTGGTAACGTGGACCAGGGCCTGGATAATTTGACTGCAGGATCAAACGCCATCACTACTTCCTCCATGCGTCAGAGAGGGTGGTGTTCAAACTCCACCCTCTTGGAGGTAACTCAACAACAAGATATTCGTCATACAAGGGTCAGCAATTGGACAATCCAGGGAACGAACAGTCTTTTAACTATGATGAACCTGAGTTCATCTGTATCAGCCTGTTTGAGCTTGTATTGTTATTTTAGTTTACAAGTGGGTTATTATCGTGGAATTTGTATTGATTCAGCTGGTAAGGAACAAAGGAATTACCAGTAAGAAAAGCGGTCACAGTTTTCGATAATAAGTGCTACACTGTAATGACAAGCCGTGATAGGTGGACAGGTAAAGCAAGCAGTGATTATTGTTTTCAGTTAAATCGCTAACAGCTGAGCATCCTTTGTGTGGATTTCTACTAGGGCTGACAAGAACCCATGTTGCAGTAAGAAAAGTAAAAACAGGAGCCCCTCTAGTGTATACGTCACCCCGTCCTACTTTAATAAAATGTGTCGTGTATTTTTTATGTATCATTTACTAGCGGGACCCGGGGAAATTCCACGGTTAATTAATGTTTGCACCTACTTTCGTTCGGCATAAGGTAGTGCTCCTTTAATTTACCCTACCCCGTCTAATCTAAAGTTCGCCTGACGAACCTCCGTCTACGTTAACACACCATGTTTAGCGGACTCTATAGCCTCTCTCACCTGTGAATCTTGCATACAACGGTATTTCTTGCAATGTTCTCCTTCCTATATTTATGCATACATTTTCTAAGCCCTGTTTTCTACAGTGTACAGAGAATTATAATTCTATAATTTTACCTGTTTTTCAATATTTTTGTGAGCGTGTCCGATATTTTTTACAATAGATATGCAACAAATAGACTCGGCCAGTTTCTCAAGTCAGAGCAGCCTAACCCTCTGTCTCAAGATGTCAATGTATTTCCTTAGACCCGCTTTATTCTCCTGCAGCGTATTCTAACTACGAATCTGGTTGGCCCTAATAAGATCGTCGAGCCCCACAAACAAAGCGAACATAATATGTTGTGAAAGAAATATAAAGCGGTAGATAAGATACGAGTGAGATAATCTTCATGTCTTTACTTTGAAAGTGATTGAAAACTTTTTCAAGAAGCGCTAAAGAAAATCAGAGCTTCTTGCAATATGAAGTTCCCCTACCTAATACTGAAAAGCGTAACGTACAGACACATGGATGGACGGACGGATGTACGGACAAAGAAGCTTCTATAGAGGAGGCGGGAGCCCGGCTGCCCATTCACAGATTCGACAGCGAGACAACCAGATCTTTTGTAGCTATGAGAAGCGTTCATGAATCTCACTGGTGGAAGTGACGGTAGGAACAGCGAATTTCACGGGGAAGCAGGAGACTAACCGAGTTACTGATATGCGATTGGTGCATGCGCAACTGCCTGCAGCCATAAGCGACTCTTTACTGATATGTGATTTGGGCAAAGGGCGACTGGCTGCAGCCATAAGCGACTCTTGAGCTCCTCTGATGAAGTTCCTGGCTCCTTCCTCTCTATTGAAGCTCCTTCGTACGGATGGATGGAGCCTCAAACAGCATTATGATATAGATTTTGTGTCCGCTATTAAGGAAACAGGCAAAAATAGGCCGTGTTGCAGAATTTGTGCTTACGTTGCGTTGCAGAAAAAGATCGTGTCTCATCCTAGCTGTCCAGTAATGTGAGCATTAAACAAAATGGTCTCATCCTGGCTGTCCCTAACAGTGATCGTGGAAAAAGAACTGTTATCCTTATCATCCAGCAATGTGAGGTTAGAAAGAGAACCTATGCCACCCTAGTTTTGTGCAGCAATCAGAGTGTAGAAAAAGAATCTTTTCCACCCTAATCATCCAACAATGAGAATGACGGAAAAAAAGGCAAAAGTGAGATCCTTTTGCTTTTCTTATTTGAATGCACATCTTGCGGCGTTGGAGATTTTGGCGATCCTATCCCCTTATGATGGAAATTCAGTAGGCAATAATTAGACCAGGTTACAGAAGATGGCTAAATTGGGAATACTTATCGTTATTAACATTGCATAAAGTTCTTGCTCTTTCAATTTCTCTTACCGTTCTCGTGGAGTCTGATATTCATTACTTTTCTCTACATCGAAATTACATGTTCTTTCTGTTCATGATGTATACATTCAGTAGATAATATAATCAAAGAAGCCTAGAGGAAACTATTTTTTCCGGTGTAGTAGACATAGTAGTTGTGTTTTCCAACTTGCCCTATACTTTTGACGATGGATTTTCCTCTTGGGCGTGACAAATGCGTTGCGCTGAAATTATATCTCTGTGTATTCTGGATACCCAGCGGAAATTAACTCAACGAAGAACTATAATCACAAGTTTCTCGCTGCCATGTTTTTTTTTTTTTGACGGATCGGACCCTCTAGTTCCCACAGAAAATTCCATCGTTCAGAACGCGACGTGAAGAACAATCCCTGAAGAGTACATTCTTTTTTGCAATTTTCACTATTGTATCGAAAACTAAGTGCAAAAACTGGTTGTGAAAATTCTACTCCTTTTGTTCAGAAAAAAAATGGGTCAGAAGCCTACTGGGAAAAACCTTGGAGAAAGGTTATGTCTAACTAGTACAGATCGAAACTTACTCCAGATTAGTCATAGCCACAGAATATAAAAAGTATTTGTGTAAATTGAGTCCTTTTATATAACAAAGCTAAACTTTGGGTCCGAGGACTGACTTACTAAGGGCAACACAATGGCAAGAACTATTTGAGCGAATTCCAATTTTTACTCTCATTACACGAAACTTCAATCAGAACGTACAAAAAAATCCAAATTTCAGTCAGAAGACAACCAGCATTACAGGGCAAGAATCAGTTTGGTAAAAAGAAGCTCTTCCTCGTGAGATTCCAAATTTCAGTCAGAACACTAAGGGCAACGCGAGGGCAAGAAGCGCCTGCCAAAATTTGCTCCAAGGTTTGGCTGCTCGAGCAAAGTTGGGACTCCGTAATCTTCATGTGAGTCAGTGAGCAATAACCAGAATGAAAGGATCCGGTGCCGATGGCAAGGGAATTTCCAATGGAAGAGTTCAAGGTAACAGACACATTGCCGGACGCTAAAGGAAGAAGGTCACATTTTTTTGCTTTCTTTCTCGTTACTGAACGGCAAGGAAAGGAGAGCAGTGTGTGTGTGTGTTTTTTTTTTTTGTTGCTTGTTGCTAGACGGCAAGGGAAGAAGACCGAGTACTCTTTTCGTTATTATATTGCTGAACAACTAGGATAGTGTTCTTTCTTCTTCTACGAACACATTTGTGAAGCCACTAAAAATTATACATTTTTTTCTATTCTCTCACTCCTGGAAAAGGTTCTTTTTCTATCCTCTCATTGCTAAACGACTAGGGTGGCATAGGTTATTTTCTCATCCCATATTGCCGGATGACTAGGGTAGGACTCGTTTTTCCTCGTTCACATTACTGGACAACTAGAATAGGACGCGTCCTTAAATATTTGTCTCCAATAATATTATTGGACGCTATTACTTTCGGTTTTGTTTGTTTGTTCTGGCATTTGTCACGTTTTCAGTATAGCCTAGGAAGAGAAAGTCGTATCTATGACACGAGTTCAGTAACAACTGATGCCCGTATTGTAACTGCTTCTTCTTTCAGAACGTGAATTTACTACTTGATTATCACCCGTGAATGAAGTGAGAGAGGTGATCATGTTTTCATTGAAGATTTAAGTAGATATATATATATATATACGTCTGTGAACCCAAAAAGAGGGAGAAGGAGTTGAGCAATGTTCATAATTTTTTGCAGGGAATCAGGTGGGTTGCCGTAGATGTGATAAATGCCAAAACTCTAGAGTAAGCTGGCCATCAAAAATTACGGCGTTGAAATTTGCTCCTCCCCTCCCACGGGTGATGGGCTTACGACCGGAGCGTTCTAGTTTACTACATGTACATTAGCCTTTGCTGCCTGATTTAAAGTATGTTTTTACATTCTTTGGCAAGATGCGAGTCAGAGCATAGCTAAGGAAAAGAAAACTTCTATTCGGTAGCATTTTCACAGGTGGCTACGTGAACTGAGGGGATAACTTGCTGTTAGTCACCCCGCTGATCACGGTATGCAGCATCACTTCTGCACAAAATGGGTGGCGTGCATAATAACGCCACCTGGACTTCATCCGAAGTATCATCAAGGTATTTAGACTAGCTGAAATACAACATGGACCCCCTAGACTCACCTCTATTATGTGCCGAGCTGTTTGTTACCTAAGTAAATCGCAGCCGATTGTAAACATCTTGAAACCGCCCATTAACTATCTGGGCCTCTGTCACTTAATTCAAAAATCCAAGTCTAATGACTTACGCGAACCCTTATGCACCAGCTGCAGTTCGTTATTTCGCTTCATTGACGCAAACTCTGCTTTATTTTCTCGTCAGAGCAAATACTGGCCGATAAAGATCTTGCCCATCGATCAAAATCGTGGTTCTTCTCTAATTTTGAGGACCGTTTGGTAAACCTTGGCAAAAAGTTAACGATAAAACCGAGCTGGACCGTCGCGGCTGTTGACGCCGTTTTATGAACGGCAACTACATTAAGCATTCAAAGAGCAGTCCTGGACCGCTTCTCACTTTGAGTGCCACTTTACGAACTACAACAACATTTAGATTGCAGAGCGTAGTCCTTTGCCTTTTCACTCTATAAACGGTAGTAAAAGTTACTTTACAGAGCGTAGCCCTGGGCTATCTCTTACCTTGAGCGCTGCTTTATGAACTGCAAGACCATTAAGTTTGCAGAGCGTAGTCCTGGACCGCTTCTAACTTTGAGAGCTGCTTTCTGATAGGCGCCGATATTAAACTTGCAGTGCCTGTCGCATCTACTTTTGAGCGCCACTTCCTCAGCAACCCCGAAACTATCTGTTATTATCCTTTGCCGTCCGTCACTAAATGTAAGCCTCACTTCATCATCAAGAACACAAACATTAAACTTGTAGATCCCAGTCTTGGCCCGCCTTTAATTTCGGGCACCACTTGCTCGACAGCACCGAAACTATCCGATATTAAAGGGGCTTTTCCAGAAACAGCGAAGATCCTCGGAATCTTCCCGCGCTGTGCTTTTATTGCCAAAAGGTGTCCATAACGGCTGCTCCAAACAGGCCTTGAGCTTCACAAAAAAGTTGACCCTCTAATCCAACGGCGCTTCTCCCCAAAACTGGACGGGGGAAAAAACTTCGCTAACTTTGTTGTCTAATTGCAGTCGGGGCTTTCCCTGGTCCGTGAACTCGAGCCTCGGCATCTGCTTCAATTTATTTATGACGGCAGACAGCTATCTGAGGCTGGTAGCCTAACGAGGTGGACTCCAAAGTTCGGGATTCTCACGATGATTCTCTAATGCAGCATGATCAAATGGACCTAATGTTGCGTACTAGTTTTGCATTGAGGTTCATTCTTTCTTTCTCACCGTAACATGTTTTATTCTTACAAGAGACGCAAAAATTTTAATTCATAAAAGAAAAGATTGATATTCTCTTTTTTTATCGGGATTTGATGTCTGGATAACTTTGGGAAGTTTTCCGTAACAAAAGGAAGCTGGAGCCCGTAATGACGCGAGCACAACCCGATAGGGTATGCGCCATCACCTGGATAGACTAAATGCCGAACATGGACAAGATCATGCGCTGTTCCCAGTACAGCCGTGCTTCGTTTTACGCAACAGGGGCTGTTATCAGAAATAGTTTTTGAAAAAATTCAATAGAAGAATGGAGATAATATCTACTGCCAAGTTAGCTGCTGTCCTCTTCAACTATTGCGTTTACTGAAGAGACCAGAATGATCCTTTTTTTTTTTTTGACGTTATGAAGTGCAATGATTTTGATAACATATAAATGAGATATTTTGACCAGTAAGCAATGAGGACAACAAAAATAAATTTGATATGGAAAAACTTGATGCACTTCGTTGGAGGCACTCCATAACTTAGCTAATTACGTACGTACGTAAAACCCACAAGAACAAAGCGAGCTAGAACAATAAAAAACAAAGGATCAACAAGAAACAGCAAGCTCTAACAAAAAAGCTCAGCCGGGAACAACCACCCTCAACAGTAGCCAAAGCTTCACAGATAGGCGATGCAACTCTTGGACACACAGGCAGACAGGAAGCTTTTGCCACGACAGCAACGGTTTTCCCGTCATTACAGAAGGCTAGAAAAATTATTACTCACCATAGTTCAATCTGAATTCATCTTAGTCTCAGAGTAAAGTCATCAGATGTATAGTGAAGTATTACACTAGCTATCAAAAATCTTGAAAATGCAGTAGTACAGAGAAAAATAAGATTTCGAAAAATAAAGACAGGTATTTCGTATGATAAATTATTAAAAGCGACTACACCAGATTAGAATCATCACTGTAAATACTACAACACTAAATAAAGACTATTGGAATAATGCAACTAATTTTGAAGCTGTTCATCACAAGAAATACAGCCACATTAGACAAAGCAGTTAAGGTAAATGTATACCGTTCTAATGAGCTACATAGCGTGTATCTTTAGACAGAGAAATTCAAGAAAAATATCGTTGCGGTTTTCTTTAAGGTCATAAATTTAGGAGAATTACCACTACCTTCTCTTATGAAATTTAAGACAAAATACTTCTGCGCTATAAAAATCAATTCCAGAAAAACTACTGCTGCATTTCATGGCCAATATTTGCACAAAGAAACTCAAGAAAAAGGCGAACAAATTTTTTCGGAGCTGTCGAGTCCAATTAGTCCGGAGCTGCAAGTTATTTTTTCCAACTTTAACCAATATCAGCTCGTCTTTTTCTAATTTTTATCAAACAAAGGACCACTTCAATTCCTTTAGAGAGGCACGTTGGCAGACTCTAACAAACACTGCAGGAGTTTCTTCTTTCGATGTAGCTTCTAATTTTTCTCAGGTATAAGGAAAAGCTTTGACTCTTTTCATCATCATCGTCATCCCTCTCCCCGTCCGTAGCTCCCTCTCCCCCTCTGAGTTTGAATGACAAGAGCAAGTTTGTCGAAAAACAGACTGCTTTTCCGGGCCAGAGAATCGCAATGAAGAAAAATGGTGCAGAAGACGAGGCTCCTATTGTGAGGAGACAAGGCAAGCTTCGCCCAGGCCTGCAATACTCGAAATGGTGCCCACGGGAACGGGGGCAGCGACTTCCTAGAATAAAAATTTCTATACAAATATGCGATTAAAATATTCTTACTGCTCAGGACTAGGCAGAATGTTCAGAGCCAGTGAGAAGCTGGCAAGTTTTTCCATACTTTCGTGCGGTATGTGGGTAGACGGAGAAGCTTCTCATAAATAGGGTTATCGGCTGTGCCTTAATAATGGGTAGTATAAGAATTACCCTTCAAGCAATTTAAGGTCGCATCGCGCCCTTTATAGTGGAAGAATTCAATGAACATGAGTACAGAGGTGCAGCATTAAGTATACTTACATAAATCCAGAAAAATCATACCTAAATCCTGGAAAACATTAAATCCATCTTAAAAAAATGATAGCAAATCCGAAAACAATAGTGCCTTACTCTCAAAATTATAAACTAAATCCTGAAAACTAATACCTAACCCCTAAACTTTCAGGTTTTAAAGTGACTACTTCGTGTTTTTGCTGTAGTTTTAAGCCGTGTTGGCCTAGTGTTCAACCACTTCTCATAAACACGTAGGACAACAAAGGAACTGTAATACTCTGCCTCTCTGCGGCGCTTGCTCAAAAAGAAGATGTCAGCAGTCTTCACAGAAAAAATACTGATACTGATAAATATTGATATTTATTAATAATAGTACTTTGAGTAACCTAAAGTAAATAAAGTGGCATGAAATATCCACTTCAAGGTGGCCCTGGCGTTACCTATCCTGATGCAGAACATGCCACATCGATGTGTACTGGGAGTTACCTATCCTTGCTACTCATCCTAACACGGCTTATCCCAAATTAATGCCTAGCAATAAATGATCTATCCTTGGTACATATCCGGATCCACGATCCCCTGCACCAATCCATTTTGTTCCACTGTACGCATCCCCAAAACAAGTACCCGTAAAAGGACAGGCCCCGAGCAATTATTAAGGAAAAACTGGCTCACACTTTCATTAATGCTCCCCTAAAAAGACGCATTTTTGAGGCAAAAATACTAGCATGGCATTAATCAGGAGCAGCTATAAGCTGTGGTTTATGCGACACCACTTCCTAATTACGCCGCCCAGATTAGGGGTCAAAACTTGCGCTCTCAGCAGGTCCGTATAGTTAGTTGCTGAGGTCGCCACTAGGGGGCGCCGCGCCGCGCTTTGTTTACTGAGGTCAGTGGCGCTATTGCGTGACTCTGACGTATGAGCTGCGAGTGCCTAGCGGCAATGTGTGTAATGAGGTTCATGATTTTGTGTAAAGCAACAATGAGTGAGCGCCCTTGACACGAAGGATGGGGTGTTACCTAGCAGAGAAAACGTAGCTGAAAAGCAACTACCTTTGTTGTAGTGCGGGTGGCCTGGATATTACGTTGCGAGATAAATAATAAGATTTGAAATTTTTCTGTAATAACGGCTGACGAAGAAACGCACTTGACACGAATGATTAGGTGTTACCTAGCAGAAAATCTAGTTTAAAAACAACGACTATTGTTGCGCGAGATAAAAACGAGATTTAGAATAAATGTAAAGCATGACGAGTGAAGGCCCAGGGTCACGAATCGAATAACGGGATGTTAAACGGCAAAAAAAAATTGATTCAGATTAAAGGTAACAGCTTAAGCATACAGATTTACTCAATGTTAGTTGCAAAATATTGACTTTGATGCATGTGAGTTATACACGACGACAGTGCGTCCATGTCGCAATTTAAATCATTCACTTACCTGAGAGCGTAAATTTCTGCTAAATTGTCAGTCATAAATTGTATATCGGAAGACGAAATCTCGCCAGTCAAAAATTAAAAGCAAGTTATGTGAAACAATTTCTTACAAGAAAATATTCATAAATTTCTTGGCTAACGACCAAGCACACTTTAAGCTTGTTGCGCGTATGTAGAGTAATATCATTTAACTTCGGCTACAATGAAAATTGCGCGTTAACTATAGTCTGACCATTTTATCAAGGCAGTTCGGTTGTGGTCAAATTCCTCTATAGCCTTGCCACTTCTATGGGTATTTCTTAAATTTTGTTCGGCCCATGTCTTAGCCCCGCCCACTACCCGTATATATGTAGAGAAATCTCATAAATAACCACAGAAGTGGCACCGCTATAGAGGAACTTGACCACCATCGAACTGCCTTGATAAAATGGTCAGACTATAATTCGGCTTTCAGAATCTTACTTGACTGACTAGCAGCCACAAGAAAGTATGTATTCTTGGCCGTAAATTGATGATGTGTTGTTGGACAAAACGTAAATAACGGTAAATAACATATCATGTCATTTTTGTTTTACACTGCAAACCAATCACTTTGCAAGTTAATCGTACCGAAGAGCTCAACATCATCTGGCAAAGGTGTAGATTCATGACAATTGCTTCAGCCTCAACTCTAGCACGCGGAAAAGATCAATATTATCGGATAATGGCACAATATTGCCTGACAAACGTTCAGATCTCACATAGTCACCGCGGTCCAAAATCTAGGGTATAAAAGATCTCTAAATTATCCGGGAAAATTGATAATTCCTAACAAAGACGTAGATTTAAAAAAAAACTCCGGTCCCAACACTTGTGTACCAGAGAGCTCAAAATTATCTAACAGAGACCCAATATTACCTGGCAGAGGCGCAGATTAAAGACAGCCACATCAGTCACAACTCTGGCCAAATCCACTACTCCAATCCTTCATTTTGACTTCTTCCCTCGCAGGATCCCGGGTGCTCGGCAGGGAGTCCACAAGTCCAGGGACTTTGTCCCCAAAATTGGAGGTGTCCGAGTGTCATCTGTCTATGTTAGCTCCAGACTGGGGACACGCGATGATGAAGTGACGCGGACCAGGCCACCGCCGTCGGCGTGGTGGTCGGGACGGCGTCAGTGTATGGTAGCAGCGTGTGAGCCCGACAGTTACGAGTGGCTTTCGATTAGGAATTTTCGACTCAGTTTGTGGTGAATGCGAGCCTGGCACGTTTACAGACACAAGTGGATGTCGATATTGAATTTTCGGAAGGGGCTGTGTTGAATGTGAGCTCAAGAGTTACGAGTGGGGTTTGAATAGGAATTTTAGCTCAGTTGAGTTGCATGTAGGCTTGGCAGTCACTAGTGGGCTTCGATTAGGACATTTCGACTGCGTGTGTTGAATATGAGTTTAACAGACAACAGAGGGCTTCAGTTTGAAATTTTTAACGAGCGAGTATCGAAGGTGGGCTTAAAAAACACCAGTTTCCTTCGATTCAGAATTAAGAAACGGTTTCACCAATACTACTGGGTTTCGATTAAGAATTTTCAGCGAGACCACGTTCAATGTGGGCTTGACAAATATCAGACTTGGAGTTCTATGCTCCGTTCAGGATTTCTTGGTCTGGGATGTGTTGAATGAGGACACCACAGACATGAGTTGGCTTTGATCAAGAACTTCCGAAGAACGTGGGGTCAACTACGAGCTTAGCATATACGACAGAGCTTCGAGTAGGGGCTTATCGGCAGACAGTATTTAAATGTGAACATGAAGAATACTAGAAAGTAACACTAATAGGTAAAGGTGAAGTCGACTTGCCCATACATCGCAAGTGGGAAACCCACGTGCACTGGTTGTTGCTGCAGATAGACTCCCGGTTGCCTTGCCTAGATGAGTTCACGGCTGCAGTCGACCACAGGCTCTGATAAAGTATTTTATATAGATTGCGTGGTGTGTTCCTAGTAGGATTTCGAGAGGATTTTTCTTCTTTGGTAGACGATCGCATGCAGCTGGTGACTGAGGGTTTGACAGGTGTAAATAGGTATTTATTAGCCTCATAGAGACAAATGTCCATCGCAAACAACGGTTTAGACAATGCTGTTCCTACGCGATATAGATGTTTTTCTCTGGTAATTGCAGAGTACTTTTGGAAGGCGATGTTGCATGCCGAAATGACCGTTATGCAGGAGCAGCTGTATTTAGTAGGCTATTTGTATTTTGTAGCAAACAGAGTACTTGATAGACTAACTGCTGTAGCCGTATTCTAGCCCTACACGGTCTAGCCGTATAACTTACAGACTAGATAACTATGTACTTTCACTTTCTAGCGCCATTTAGAGCTTTGTCAGTAAGTAGTGTATAACCTGCGGTATGTTGCGTTTCTCTGCTGAGACAATTGAAATACCAAAATAGAATATATATACACCAACAGGGGCATCGTTGTTGTAGGCAGTTTAGACTGAACACTTATGGAATAAATAAATAAGTCTCCTGTTTAAACCTCGTAAATGTAATATGATCTATTTAGAGTTTTTTCTGTCCCTATAGCAGTCGACATTTTCGGCCAAGTCTCGGTTTTGGTAAGGTAGTCCACTTAGGTTTTATCCCCTCCAGGTGGTTTTTTAGGGCTTCTACGGCACAGTGCAAAAACACTTAAACGGGACTTGGTACGTACGCGTACAAATAGAGTGTACTTTTAGGTATACGCTATTTAAATATTACGGGTCATACCAGGTGCTTCCTGACACTTATCTATATAGAATAAATCCAGAAATTACCAGGTATTAGGACGTCTCTTCTCGTAGTCAGCCATGGTAGGTGTAGTAATACCATGAATCACATTTATTGTGTACGCTATATTATATTTCATTTGTCATGTTCTGTCTTATACGGCTGCAGTTATACATTACGCTAAACATTCTCTGCATTAAAAGTACCGATACTTATGACTAGGGCTATAAATGGGTGCTCCATAACCCAGGATCTCTTCTATATTCAGTGCCTGTATTATTATCCACATACCAACACTACACCTTGTTAAATCCAGGCTTATAATGTACAAAAATTACCTCTTGCTGCAGTTTACATGAATTAGATATTCCATTCAGCTTTGTCCTCGATAATCATCTCATATGTCAACAGCAAAGTACACCTCCAGTACTCACCTAAGTGTACAGAACAATTATTTACGCCCTACGCTCGCAGATTCCATGGAGCCTACAAGGATCCAATAGCAGTCGCAAAGCACAGAACCCTAATTTGTAAAATAAAGTTGACAAATCATCTATATCTCGCAAGTCATCGACACAAGCCTATGTATTCCAGGAATTCTTTGTCCCCATTCCGTCTGCTTTAATTCTGCGATTGGTTGAAGTGGCTTACATATTATTCTGTCATCATCATTGATCGTATCCAAGTTGGATAGAAGGGCATCAAACATTCACTCCAGATCGACGAAATGAACAGCGTGAGTCGCTACTTACGGAGGTCTCACTGGGTATAAATCCCACAATGACTTCACTTGATTTATTGTACTGCTGTCACTGATATCATAGCACGGCCATGGTGTGTTATTGATATGTTTTTAGGCGGGATACTGAAGAGCATATCATAGAACGGCCATGGCGTGTTATTGATATGATTTAGGCAGGATACTGAAGAGCATATCATAGCACGGCCATAGTGAGTTATTGATATGGTTTTAGGCAGGATACTGAAGAGCATATCATAGAACGGCCATAGCGTGTTATTGATATATTTTCATGAGGGATACTGATAAGCATATCATAATACCAAAGTAATGTAATATAAATTTGTCTTAGAATCCCAAAACATAGTAAAGCACAGACGTAGTGTAATGTTAATGCACTATAGATAGGGTATAAAAGACCACGTCATAATGCAAACATAGTATAATGTTGATATGGTCTTTAGACAGGATAGTGTAGAGTACATTATTACCTCCGCCAAGGAGGTTATATTTTCGACGTGTCTGTCACCAAGATAACTCAAAAAGTTATCAGCCAATTTGGATGAAATTTGCAGGGATTGTTAGATATGTTAGGAGGAACAGATGATTAACTTTTGGTGTAGATGTGTCCATCCGTTTGTTTGTTTGTCTACCTCATTTTCTCAATGCCATAACTCAAAAAATTAGGGATGGATTTTGATGAAATTAACACGAGTTGTTGGGTATATAACAAAGAGTAAATGGCCAAATTTTGGTAATGATCCGTTTTTTCGTTTGTCACTGTTTTTAATTTTATGTTTGTTAGCCCAATAACTCAAAAAATAATGAAGGGATCTTTATAAAATTTATAGGGGTTGTTAGCAATGTTAAAAGACATGAATGATTTAATTTTTGTGCAGATCGGTTTGTTCGTTTGTATGTTTGACTCATGTTTGTCATAACGTTTGCTAGAAGTATAACTCAAAAAGTTATGAGCGAAACTTCAAGAACTTCAAGCTGTTATTACTATCAAAAGGCACAAATGATTAGATATTGGAGTTTATACAAAGAAAATTATGGTTTCAGAGCCAATTTGAATTTTTTGCTGCCGTTGCCTCGCTTGACTGAGGTATGCGCTCTCAGAGTGCTCTAGTTTTACAAATATCATCTATAATATTAATAGCGTTGTTCGTTCGTTCGTTCGCTCGCTCGTCCGTCCGTCCTTTCGTTCCTTCGTTCGTGTGTTACGCTCTTCAATATTAGATAGAAGAAAATTGGAGCGAACAGCTTTAAAGCTCAGCAGCTGTCATTGGTCAAATATCTTGGAAGAAAGTCGGTAAAATCTTCAAAATTATGTGAATCAGGCAGCATTATGAAGCGAACGTAATTATCTATGATACGGCGGAGATCATCAATCGGATGCAACAGGGCAAGGTTTTTCTAATAATTATTTTTATGCACCTGAGCTGTTCTGTGACAGCGAGTTGGAATCTGTATCATTGTTTGCCGTTACCGTGGGAATTCCGCCAGGATGAAGATTTCGTAATCAAGTTTCTTTTCTAAGGAAATCGATGACGAGGCGGCAGAAGAAGGCTAAAGTGCAATCCTTACCCGTTTATTATCTAAATGCATTTCTTGCCACGTTTGATATTTTGGCGATACTGTTCCATTCTGATGGAATTCAGTAGGCAATAATCTACAATATAACAAAGACAAATGTGTATTTATCTGTTGCTTTCACGCTTTAACAAAACAAATAGGTGGAAATTAGCCCAGATTGGAGGCATTGGTCGTCCTCTCAAGTTCCATTGAAAGCTGAGGTAGAAAATTGGCCGGATTGCAGAAGATGGCAACCGTATCTTAATTAGGGACAGTCTAAATTAAAAAATGAAGCTATCGCAGGCTTAGTCTGATTCATACGAGTATTACCTTCTCCATACATCGAATCTATGGCAAAGCATCGGGCAGCCTCAAATCTATATGCACTTCTTGCATTGCCAACTTTGAAATCTCAGCACTGAAGATATATGAAGCTTCCATTGGCACTCTCATGCATCTTGATTCGTAGTTTTTTCCCACAGATGATTTTCATGCATCAGCTATTCTTCCAACTTTGCTGCAACTGTTGACGAAACATCTTTCAATAACCAAAAAAAAATATCGGACAAATATGACATACTAGGGTGAAGGGGCCATGTGAGCGCCCCTAGAGGTAATAACGAAACAAACTTTCGACACAAGTTGGATTGTACGAAAAGTGCCACTACAAAGTCCATCGTACAGTTTCGAATTATTGGGCTAGTATATAATGGTCAGAGTAAATAAATCATAAATATGAGAATTGCAATGAGAAGTGATGCTAATAATCAAGACGAGCTAATTTCTATACATATAAACATCGCACAATTATAGATCATGTTTGTTGCTCAATTAAGAACCCATATATTATTACAATGCAGACTGGTCACAACAAAGGGGTTTGAAAGAGTGGAAAAGAATAAACGGAGAGACAGTAGGAGTAGAAAATAAAGGAAGAAAGCACAGGAAGCAAGGGGAGGCAACGACCCTAGGGCCTAACTAAGCGCGCACGTAACTAAGGGCGGCTGGTCAGACACGAGCTCCCGCTGCATACCTAATAACAGTGTTGAATGCAAGGAGCTTCTAATGGGAGGAGCAAGCCCAATCACTCTCTGGCAAGTAAACACGTGGCTTTGTCACGTGATCAAAGCTGGCGTTTGGAGTCCTTAAAGTGGCTGAAGTGGCAGTGGTCAGCACACATAATTAAGGAAGATACAGAGAGGCAGTTCTTCAATATTTTTAGAAACACAATCGTGTCTGAAGATTTATATCCCAGTGCTCACCCTGTTACTTTCATCATCAGATGGTATACAGGATACAAGTTTCTTTTACATACTTCCATCCGCTCGGAATTTCGTCGATAGTTCATGGCTATAAAAATTTGAGCTCAGGACTCCTTCCTATATAGGCTGCGTGAGGCAATGCCGCTCTCCTATTGGATAAGCCACTCAGCCAGTTTAAGGGAAAAGTTTACGCGCAACGCTCCCGTAGGATAAATAGAGAGGGTGCGCTCCTCTCTATTAGAACCTCCTTGGTTGAATGTCAAGTACGTGATAATTGATCTGAAGCATGTTCGAATGGGCGGGGCTTAAGTCGTGTGCTGGTTCTATGAGTATTAAAACAGAATATCGGATGGCGCTTACATAGAGTATCTATGATACCAAATCGAATCAATTATTTACAGTTTTGCTGAACTGCCTGCAAATATAACTAATTTTTTCCATATCAGAGATAGAAAATAAGAGTGTGGATGCTCAGTAATTAGGAAACCGTTAACCTTCATCTAGATGATCTTTGTAGTTGGCAGTTGTATGAAGGGAAGCATGATCAATGAAGGAGGATCAACACAAAAGCTTCGCTTTCATTTAATGACAGCGCGAGCCCTCTAGTTAGACCATATTGCAGAAGAAGACTAAATTTGGAATACGGTACTTCTCGTTATTACAACTAGAGGGCCCAGCCATCAAAAATGACGGCAAAAATTTGGTGACTGAGCTTTTTATTGTTCCGGTTCCCAATATAGGTTTTGCTGTATTATAGGTCTCATCCCTGCAGGCCTGATCTTCCGTTAGTGAAACGCAAGCTGTACAACCATGAGTTTTGTGATAGCAAAATATCCCCCCTGCAAGATAAGAAGTGAATATCAGCTTGGAATTGAGTAGCTAAGCGTTAAGCTGAACTAAGAAAAATATAGTTCAGTCAAAAGAATTCACTGGAAATGCCCAGGGCTCACCGTATTGTGGATACCAACTGATTGTTGAACCTCCAGCGTCGAAATTAGGTTTCAATGTAAATCATAATATTAATACGCTTGTATCTACGTGTGTGTGTGTCACGCTCTTCACAAATAGATAGGCGTAAATTAAAGACTTAACTTCATTTCACCCGTATCATATCTACGCTTTCATTTTTCTTTACAAAAATTTTACTCACTTTGCTGGTAGCGGATGGCATTTCTCATAGGGCCTGAGGCGTAGCCAAGATACGCCCTGGGTAAAGAAAACGGGTAGTGTTGGGCATCTCTTCTCTAAATTTATTATTCGAAGAGAATATGCTGCTGGGAGAGCATCAGCCAGTACAGTGCGAAGCCTGAGGAAATGCAATGACATCTTCAGAACAAAAGAATTCTCTCCAGCGAATGAATCAATTGACCCAATCTATTTTCGTTGATTGTATGCTGCTGTGTATTGCATTAAACAAGGCAGGAAAATAATGGGTTGTTCATTAGCAGTATTCACGGGTTCCGAAATAGTGAGAAAAAATTGGATACGCCGACAAAAAATTAGAAAGAGTAACCTTATGGCGGGCTACGTTGTAAGAGCTGCATAAGGTTAAACTGAGGTAAATTGTAATAGTATACCGTGGGTTGATTCATTTTGGAAAGTATGGTCTTTATTCAACCGTGGAATTCCACGGATCCCGCTAGTTCAATATAAAAAGGCGTCTGCTCAGCGTGAATATTCAACTACTACGATATCATTCAGCAATGAAAGCAGGGATCCAGAGGCTGGGGATCCAGAGCCCGGGATGCACTATCGTCGTTCACGACGATTGCGCGTTCGGGAAAGCTTTGCTGCGCGCGCCACTACTAAAATAAACACTACCTAGGCTAACCTAACCTAGCCTGACCAAACCTACCCTTACCTAACCTAACATAACCTCCTTACATAACCTTCTAACCTAACCTAACCTAACCCAACCTAACCTTTCTAACCGTACCTAACCTTACCTAACGTTATCTAACCTAACCCTACCTAACCTAACTTAATCAGCGATACAGCGAGCAGGGCGGCGCACCAACTTGAACGCCGCTCACACGCACACGATCTGCGTACACAAACACACACACAAATCGTCGTGAACGACGATAGTGCGCCCGGGACGCGCTATCGTTTCTCACGACGATTTGTGTGTGTGTTTGTGTACGCAGATCGTGTGCGCGTGAGCGGCGTTCAATTTGGTGCGCTGCGCTGCTCGCTGTATCGCTGATTAAGTTGGGTTAGGTTAGGTTAGGTAATGTTGGGTAACGTTAGGCAACGTTAGGTAACAGTAGGTAAGGTTAGGTAAGGTTAAAAAGGTTAGATTGGGTTAGATTGGGTTAGGTTTGGTTAGGTGAGGTTAGGTTGGGTTAGGTAAGGTTAGGTTAGAAGGTTAGGTAAGATGGTTAGGTAAGGGTAGGTTAGGTTAGGCTAGGTTAGGTTTGCCTTGGTAGTGTTTATTTTAGTGGTGGCTCGCGCAGGAAAGCTTGCGTGAACGCAAAATCGTCGTGAGAGATAATAGTGCACCCGGGATCCAGAGGCTGGAGATCCAGAGCTTTATTTGGCACCGGTACCCCTAGCGATAAAATTGTATATTATCTCAACTTATTTTCCAGTACATGAATTTTCTCCTATTAAGCTCTTAACTGCGTGACAGAGAGACGAACCAACATTAGAGCAAGCAAGCAAGGGAGCAAGAGAGCAAGCAAGGGAGCGACCAACAACTGTGTTTTATTATATAGTGTATGAATGCAGTTCTTGCTCTTCCAGCTTCTCTTGCCGTTCCCGAGGAGTCTGACATTCATTACTTTTCTCTGCATCGAAATTATATTTCTGTTGGTTTACGATGTATACATTTAGCAGAAAATCAGTGAAGCGTAGAAGAACCAATATTTCCGGTGTATTAGACGTAGTAATTCTATATTCAGTCTTCTTGGGTGCGAAAATTTTGCTCTACTCAAACTATCTCACTGTGTATTCTGGATACGCAGCACAAATAAAGTCAGTGGCGTTTCAGCGCTTACTAAATCAGTCAATTTCTTTTTTGCATATCATCTATGGGGGAGGGAGGAGTGTGCTACAGACGAATTGAAGTGTATTGCTCTTACGATAATTTGAGTTGGCCGTCGCAGCGTTTTCCTCTATATGTATTTTAGTAAAAAAAGTGCAATCAATGAAGAAGTGTGATGAAGAAGAAGCTAGACAAAGAAGAAAACATTCTGCACCGGCCTAAATTAAGCAAATATATTGATGATTATTGCGTGAATTTTTTCATGCAAGGGACCACTATCATATTAAACAAAACAAAATCATTAAATTTAGTGGTGAAATAAAAATACTACGAAAGGTTAGGCGAGATGTAAGGTAGACGGACTGCGTAACGAAAGACAGGAGTAAGCGACGGACATCAGCTCAGACGGGTTGGGTTAAGATAGAAGCACTACCTCAGGTTAAACTATGGTAAATCAACTACCCACTTGGAGAACAACTACCCCTAGGAGAACAACTACCCCTAGGAGAACAACTACCCCTAGGAGAACAACTACCCCTAGGAGAACAACTACCCCTAGGAGAACAACCACCCCTGAGAAGTTTTAACTACCTCCAGGAGGACAACTACCTACTGGAAGAGCAACTACCAATTTTCACTAATAAACACGATAAAATTTGATGTGCAACTAACTACATTAAGATCCAGTAATAAGCATGCCGGTACCAGGAACTTGCCAAACACTAAAAATAAAGTTAGTAAACCGTGAATTTTTTCACATGGCCAGCTAGTGCAATATTAATAGGATATTACGATACTCAAAGCATAACATAGCATGGTAAAACGTTTATTTAATTTCAGAACACTGAAAGCTTACTATAGCATAGATAGACTGGAAATATTATATGCTCTTATAAGAGCCTGTGAGCATCGAAAAACGCGGCCATGGTAATTATGATATTATTGTTTGTTTTAACTTTGAGCAATAATCGCACTATATAATGAAACAATGTTTCTTGTGTTTCTGCCCCCATTTGAAAGACTTTAATTGCAAATAGGATAAAATTCATCTTCTGAATGAGAATGAAGCCTCTGCTTTGCCAATTCTTTGTAGTATCATAATTAAAGACCTCTCATGTATACCTTTTGTGTTATCATTGATACTGGGTGCACTGTATTTTCACGGCGAATCTTTCTTTTTTATTTTGAGCTCATATCAAGTAAACTGGCAACTCAATGGAAAACGACGTAATGTTATTCTTCAAAACAGAAACGACAAGAAAATGGGGTTTCGCTGCACCAAACAATAATAATAATTTTCCTTCACCATCTAGTGGCGGCATGGGCCACTAGTAGTTTATGTGCCTTATGATGCTGAGAACATACAACATACATCATAACATTGTCAGAGCGTAATATCAGTACATTAGGAAACGTAGTGACACAGCTCGCTTAGAATGCAAATTGTCCCGAAATCACAAAGTGTCACTTACATTTTACTCTTCAGACTATATTCTTTCTGTGTGAAATTAAAGATACGCTCCATACACAGAAAATCTCTTAACGGACTAACCTGAGTACATATGTGTAGATAAAATATATAAAAATGAAACGGTTGCATTGACACGTGACACTTGTATAAATTTTGTCTTATACGAAATTTCACTCCCTGCTGACGCCCATCAGCGTGACTCATCGAATATTTTGACTATCAATTAAATTAGATTACATTATAATTGATTCTAATTTATCTTTATCAAATAAAAAATAAAATAATGATAGATACAATTTACATAAATATGCATTGCGGGAGGTGTCTAGTGTTGGAAGATTATTAATAGCAAATTGAAACAACTCAGGAAGAGATTAATTGCTTAACAGGTGAATTATGGTATAATTAATTGCGTTCACTTAGCTGAGTTGGGTAGTTAGTGCACGTGTGTACTGAAATAAAATTATAGTAATTAGATTCCCGGTGAATCAACCTATTTCTAGAATATAGTAATTATGAGCCACTTGCTTTTGTTTCCCAAAATCTACTCGGTCGTTTTTTATAAGTTTGCTTTCGGCTTCTAATTATAAGCCAGCTATGTCAGCACTGTCGATAATAGGAAATCTGTAAAGTTTGACTCGACTTTATCATATAAGAACATTTCATCATTCTGGAGATACTCTTACCTAGTGAAGTGAGTGCCTCATAGAACTGACGTAAAACTACATACTAATTAAACTGTAGGAGATGTATTGCTGGCTAATAGCTATACGCGGCAGTGCAGAGCTATAGCTGCAAAAATCCAGCTATATGTTATAGATAATTGCGATTTGTGTATACAAGCAATGGCAAAAAGTTTTAGCGGTGACATCGATACTTCCCACAGCAAAGCTTTATTTGTTCTGAGATTATGATACACTAATAAGATCAACGATGGGAAGTAAAAAATTCGTCTCACAATCAAAACCCTGAAAACATCAAAGTACAGTTAACCCTCCAGCAAGGTCAATTCCTCGTAGGTCATATATCTCTTAAGTCGAATTATTGCTGATACCTTAATTCTAATCAAGCTAACAACTCAAGTAAGGTCAAATACCTGCAAAATATTGGAACATGTGGTTGCCAGGGGCGTGTTTAATGAGGTTTTCGGTGTCACATGTGCTTCAACAACCTCGAATGCAACACAGGCTGCGTAACACCTGGTGCAACCGACAACAAACCTCCTAAATTTTAGGGTTAGGAGTTGGGTAACAGTGTCTTTGTTTACAACCATTGACTATGATACTCGATAATTATTTAAAAAAATTTTTGGCCGCCAATATTGCTTGAATTCCAGCATGTGAAGCACTTTTGTGTAGTTTTCTTAACTTTTTATCCTAAAATACAGTCAAAATAAGGCTCCACCAGCAATGTATGTGTTTAGACGTGCCGAAAATTCTGCAGATAGCACGTCGCATTCACTGCTACATAGGTAACACTGTGAAGGTAACACCGGCGTCTGATTGCAACCCGCCCATGGAGCTCCCTAATTATGATGAGAACAAACGAAAATTTACAACGAAATACTGTGATCAAGAAATTACCGAGTAAAGATAAAAAATCTTTGAATTTTAAGGGGACCGTATGCCCAAAAACCTTCAAATTATCAAAATTCTTTTTTTTTTCACTAAGCAGTAGCTATGCATCAGACCGACATGCAGGCAAAATTAATTTTAGGCAGCCAGTGTAACCCTAAGTGGGGACTGAGGGTGAGGTTTTTGTAACACTTAATTTTTCACTTCAAAATTTTTTATATTCGCCCGATCTTCATAAAACTTGGGAAAAATATATTAAATCAAACTCGTGTATCTTTCCCGTTTTCGGCACAGAAAAACGAGTTGCTAAAAAAAACGAATGAACAGTTTTCTTTGAATAACTTGTTTTCTATGGCGAAAATTGGAAAAAGTACATGAGTCTAACCCACATTCTTCTCCGATTATACATATCTGTACCAAGGCTTATTCAAATCTGTACATAAATAAGAATTTCCCTCAGTCTCATTCTCGAATTTCTTATAACAAGTTCCCGTCCCAGGTTTAAAATCTGATTTTTCATTTTTGTTTCGATTGGAATGAAACTTGATAGAGATACGTAAAATAGAAAAATAATAGCTCTTGACTCCTGTGTTTTTTCTTATTTTGCCATAGAAAACGAGATTCCATTTCCTTTGAACAACTCGCTTTTATGGCTCAAACGGGAAAAAGTACATGAGTCAAATGATGTTATATTTCGATTTTACTGTATGTACGTGTACCAAGTTTCATTCGAATCGATCCAAAAATGATTTTTTTTCATAGAGTCCCCTGAAAATGAAACTGAACTTATAGAAAACAAATGCAAGATGGCCAAACCGTGGGACAAGTAACTATAGAGATCTGGAATTGCATTATAGCACAGTGCGTAACATCAAGAATGCGTAAGATTAGATAGAGAAATACAGAGCCACTATTCCAAGTGCAGTAGTATATAATAAAAAAGGTTTTCTGTTAAGCCAATGCCTGCCAAAGAAGACTGATTTTAACGGTGGACTGACCACTCGTGCAAGGTCATTCTCAGTTTAAGTCAATAGCACTTGGTCCCTATTTCTTACCTAAACAAAGGGTTAACTGTAAACGGGGTTTCGTTGAACAATATATTTTTCACCGTCATATTATGACGGCGAGGGTTAGTCATAATAAATAAGTTAGCAACCTAAAAATAAATAACTAAGTGTAGAATTAAATTATATATGAGTAGCCATAGACAAGTAACAAAATGATTATGAAATAAATAGATGAGAAAATAATAAAGATGTGGGTGAATAATATGTAAATAAATGTATTCAATAAACAACTTGGTAGATCAACAAACACGCTAATTTGCTTGATTGCCTGTTTTATTGCATATGATTTATATATAGCATTTTATAGTTAGTTATATGATTCTGTAAGTCTGTGCAGACTACTCCAGCCACGCGAGTTCCCCTTATAAGCTTACGGTCGAGGAATACGCGAATGATTCCTTTTTTTACCACAACCCCGCACGCTCAATTAGTGTTTTTACAAAGAATGCGAGTACGTAGTAAGTATTAATGCGTTCCCAGCTGAGTCGGTTGAAGAGGACTCGCGCATAAGGCTTTTGTTAATGGAATTATAGTCGCTTAAGTTGTATTATTTTTGTTTTCTTGGTTAAAAACTATCTTGTGCCTGCTATATTTAGTGTGATGTATTTGCTATTTTCAGAAAAAAGTTACTTATGCTAACTCAATAAAAAAATTTATTAGATTCTACTGATTAATGCAGCGGTTTTATTAGTGCACAGTATCTTGGGAATACCTATGACCAATGGAAAATAATAGCAGATTTAATTATTTTCAGATATGCCGCTTCTTAATAACAATAATATGACCCATATTATGATAGTTACAAATTACTGACCATATTTAAATTCATTTTTCAGTTTATGAATAGGATAATACAGGAAACCTTCTAAGAACTACTAAATGAAAGATATGTGGGATTAAATATAACGTGAAATAGGAATAATGTTTCGTAGAGGCTTTTTTCCCTTGCAATTTACCCTAAATTTAGTGTGAAGACGCTTGCGGTTCAAGTGACAATAGTTTCCATTACCTACTACAGTTCTATATACAGTATGTCCTTCATGCAAGTTATTCTTAATACACTGAAATTAACCTTAGTGCTCCTAAGAATATTATTATTATTATTGATGTTCAAGAAAATGGACAGAACGGGTTAATCGATCAAGATGAGCATGTTTGCTGTACAAACTTACAAATACGTGGTGTGGTGTGTGCTCGATGGGGCTAGGTATCGCCCTGATAGCAAGTGGTAATAATATAATTAACTTTTCTCATTTTCACACCTAAATGTATACAGTACCCGACATATTAGGGACGCTGTACCCAGAAGTATCCATTCTTGAAGCTGCGCATGGGGAGAAGGTTCACAGTTGGCCTCTAAATGTAAACTAATGGACAGTCAGACCTTACCCGTTCTTAAAGACATAATACAAGTAACAATAATTGAGGGGCCAGTATGGGAACATTTAGAAACTATTGGACTGCAGCTAGCTCTGAAAAAGTAGCTACCATTTCGTACGCATGTAATTGAACGAAGCTATCTTTACTCCAAAAACCATCAAGCAACACTGCTTCGACTTAGGGTTACGTTTTCTCGCAGAAAATCAAGTTCATCAGTATCCTGCTCCGAAGACTTTTATAACATGTCCTTTATTTGTGCATATCCGGTTTCAAGACGCGTTGTATAGTTTCATTATGTTGACGCGTAGATTTCCCCTGTTCTGTTCTACATTATGTCTCATCACTGTAGAATCTTTTCCTCGTTTGTGCGGTCGCACATTTAGTGTCTTGTTCCAAAAGCATTTTTCCAATGCCCTTGCTTCCCTTTGTATCTATGCAAAAAATTTATTTTCTCCGGTCACATCCTCAGTGTCATGCAAAAAAAAAAAAATTGTTCTTCCTATGCCCTTACTTTCCCTCGTATCAATACAAAAAACCATTCCTTCTCACAGTCACAGCTTTAGTGTCTTGCTTCAAATAGCTACTTTTTCCTATGCCCTTACTTTCCCTTGCATCTACACAGAAAACTATTCTTTTTTACGGTCACAGCTACGGTGTCCTGCTCCAAAGACTTTGTTTCCTATGCCCCCCGAGCGCTCGGCCCCTGTGCTGAGATTTCCTATGGGAAATAGACCATAGCAGGCCCTAAGACTGCCTAGCTCACTGTATAAGCTATCAACAATTTTGCTTGCTGACACTTAAGGCGCTCCATTAATCTGCTTTGCAAAATCCTTCCAGGGGCCAAAACTTAAGGGATCCTTCTTAAAGAAGTCGAGTTATACGTAGCTAACTTTTACGGCTTTTAAAAAGGGGCCATACGAGGCTGGAAATTGAGACGACGCGTTTTACGGCCGCCAAACTGATGGCCCTCACGCATACTAATTCAAGATGTTCTTTATGTTTATAT
>LQNS02278163.1:10239671-10252056 GCA_001587735.2 Parhyale hawaiensis
AAGAGGGAGGACAAAGCAATTAAAGCAGCGACGTGTCAATTCTATAGAGCCAAAAACCCTCCAAGCACGCCTCATAAGACCAATTTTCTGCGATGCACGTGAGGCAACCCAACGTCAAACGTCAACTTTGGGTCAAAATTGACACCCAAGATTACCAAGTCATCAACCAAAGGAAGTGATACACCATCCAGCATGAGTGCAGGATATGTATATCCCAAAATTATTGATATACCTTCGAGCTCATTTCAGCCTTGCCATTTTAAAATTAATCAGACTTTTTTCCCATGATGTATCATGAACGTAAAGTTCCTTTCTTCCTACGAACCAAAGGGTCAATTTCCAATTAAGTAGCGAGACTATTGCGAGATCGATCGCATAGTTTAAATGGGTCATCCTATCCTACATTGAACGTTTCATATGAGGTCCAGGTGCCATTTTCCAGGCCACTCCATGTGTGTAAAATCACGGTGCTAGTTCTCCAACGTTGTGTCGGAGCTAGCACTAGCCAGGAGCGAATTATCTCCACAGTGCACGCAACAGCTGAATAATTTGGCAATCTTTATAACAAAGAGTCTAGCACATTTTTAAATTCCGTGCCCTTCATATCAGCAGTATTTCGAATGTACCGCGGCATTTTGTTGACAGCTTTAAGATTATCCCCTGTACCGTGAAGCTACTGGAATAATTATTTTAATTATCGCCCCTGTTCTGCTACAGTAAAACCTAACGAATGTTGTACTCAACTCATATTTACTGAAATTATACTGTTTGATTTCGTTTTCAGTATCACGGCATGTGTCTCTCAAAAATAGTGTCACTATTTATACAAATTATTGAAAAGCAAGTGCGCGTTGAAAAAATGCTAGTGAAATTACCATATTGAGATGGACCAAAGCCTCATTTTAACGTCAATTCCGACGATATTTTCCTTTTTTTTTTTTTGGTCTTTAGATAATTTAACGTACGTCTTATCGGCCAAATGGGTAATATTTTATCCAAGGTATTAATAATAGTGATAACGGGAGACTTCTTAAACGGAATTAGCCCAAAAATTATAGTACGGTCTGAAATTTTTATGTTCAGGAAATTAAATATGGATTTTCCTGCCTTATAAAGCCTTTAATTTTTCGTGAGCCTCGAGACACTGTCTACGAAAATTGAGTTCGGGAGAGAAGCTGCCAAATAGAGCTGCAAAATTCATGGGCTACCTGCCGAAGAAAACTACAGTGGGATGGAAGCTAAAAAATTTTCTGGCAGTTGAGAATAGAAGACTTGATTGTGTGAAAACTGTCAAGACGGGGGAGTGATTCCGAGAAAGATCTGAAGGCGAAAGAATTGATTCTTTTGAAGATTCAACGTAAATAATTTTTTGTTGTAAAAATTATAAAATCGTGAATAAGATATTTGAATGATATGGAAAATGTGCAAATTTAGGTTTCAAATTTACAAATTGACTTAGAATATAAGATGTATGTGTTTTTCATGGTTTTCGTCATTTATACAAAATTCTGAAGACAAATGTTAGCCAATAAAATTGCTTCGGTCATTTCAAAAATTTATTAAGAATTGACCAGTTTTGAAAAATTAAAGCACGATCAACAAAATTGCTAATGAGCGTAAAGAGTACGAAAAGCTTAATGGAATTAAAAATATTCAGTGGTATTTTACTAATATGAAACGCAATTCCTGTTCGTTCTCCGGACGTCATTAGTCTCATTACGTCGACGACCGGATGACGTACTAATTATATATTGTACTTCATTCTTTAGGAGTAATTTTATTCGAGTCTTGATTGGGTTTGCTCACAAAGAAATGTTCGTCCATTATTGTCTTCCCACTTCATCCTCGAGAATTTCCCACGAGTTCCAGCGGGATTTATATCAGGGCTTTGGCCGGCCAATGTATAGTAAATTTATATTTTCAATTGCAGAAGTTTGCTCCGCAAACTTACCCGCAAGACATGGAGCGTTAACGTGGGTGATAAATATTAGATAAGAAAATCAAAATTTCACAGGGATTGTATGTACTATGGCGGGTGTTTAAAAAAATTGATATCATTCTGTAGTGTAATAATTTTGCCTGTTCTCGTTCAATCGACTTCAAATTTTTACAGTAGCTATATGTGGAAATAGAGCAGAATTTTTTGTAGCGACTAGTGGCCCGGGCTGTCATTATAAATGATGGCAGAAAATTTGCACTTCAAGAATATCCCGCTATCTCCAGTGAATGTTACTGTTCAGAAGACTTCTTAAATGAAAATTCTGCATTTTGCCTCAAAAAATTGGATGTATATTATGATGCGTAGTTAAGTGACGTCACCCGTAGCACCGTTGAACAACGAACATGTCCAGACACGGTCGTGCAGGCAGGCTCAGGCAAGGCCCCGTATTCTAGGGGGCCTTGGCTCAAGTCCCTTAGCTGGAGCTTCCGAGTTCCGACCCCGGTTGTGCTCTCGTCGTTAGCGACGATTTGTGTGCGTGTTTGCGTATGCGGATCGTGTGTGTGCGGACGGTGTTCAAGTTGATGCGCTGCGCTGCTCGCTGTATCGCAGATTAAGTTAGGTTAGGTAAGGTTAGGTACGGTAAGGTAAAAAGAATATAAATGTTGAACCTAGATAAACAATTCCTAATAAAAATGTTGACTATCGTAAATAAAATCTAACGTTTCGGGAATTCTGCACTTCCCATCATCAGAGGTATTAAAATTAACCTATCAGCTACGAATAAGACAGGAGTAGTTTTTTATTTCAATAATGGAGGGGAGAGGAGCAAGGGCGAAGGTCCTATCAGAGGGGCGTCTAAAACGTGTCTGAACAAAGCCAACTGGAGGGGCCGGACGCCGGTACCTGTACAGTCAGTGCAAGAAAAGCTATGTGTGAACTATGTGAAGCGGTACAGCTCAGGTCATACTGTTGAGGCTAGGTCTTGTTCTGTGGATGTGGAGTGATTCTAATGTTGTGAGCTCGATTGGGTTAGAAAAGTCTATGATGGAAAATTCATTTTTGCTTATGGGATGGTTGTTTTGCTCAGCATGTAGGCGGGTAGCTGAATGTGAGGGTTTTGCGAGTGGTAAGTCGGTTCGACTAGATACACAAAAATTTTCGTCAATGCGGGCTTTGAAGTACTATTTGAAGTACCATTTGTCGTCCTCTTACCTTGCATTTTCAAACGAAGTTGACTTGCTCGGAACATTCTTTAAAAATAACGGCTATCCGCACCACCTCCTGAACCACTAGTGCAAATTGTTCCTAGACGAACTGTTCAACCCCGGCATTAACATGCCCTGGGTCCGTAATTGGACTTCTTTCACTGGCTGCCTTACTACAACGAGCCCTCTATTAGTGCTGTAAACTCTTTGAAAGCGTTTCTCCCTGAACCCTACCCACATATAAACTTCAAATTTTCTTACAAAAAATCACATTTACCATAGGGTTTTACATAAAATTTAAAGACAAACCTCCACACCACTTCTGTCCAGTGTTATCTACCGTTGCCAATGCCAGGCCTGCAGTGCCTCCTACATCGGTAGCACTGGACAACAATTCGAAGCCTGCATTGACCAACATTCAGGCGTATCCACTCGAACCGGTTTACCACTGGCAAGACCCTCACATTCAGCTCCCCGCCTACATGATGAGCAAAACAATTCTCTCATAAGTAAAAATGACTTTTCATCATAGACTTGCCTAACCCAATCCAGCTCACAACATTAGAATCACTCCACAGCCACAGAACAAGACCTAGCCTCAACATTATTACCTTAGCTGTACCGCTTCACATAGTTCACAATTAGCTTCTCATGCACTGACTGTACAGCTACCGGCGTCGGGCCCCTCCAGTTCTCTTTGTTCAGTCACGTTTTAGACTCCCCTCTGATAGGAGCTGCGCCCTTGCTCCTCTCCCTTCCATTATTGAAATAACAAATACTCCTGTCTCATTCATAGCTGATAGGTTAATTTTAATACCTCTGATGATGGGAAGTACCGTATTCCCGAAACGTTAGCTTTTATTCATGATAGTCGACATATTTATTAGGAAGGTTAGGTAAAGTTAGGTAGTGTTTATTTTGGTGGTGACGCGCGCAGGAAAGCTTACTTGAACGCAAAATCGTCGTGAACGACGCGAGTGCTCCCCGATATCCACAATACCGGTGTGCGTTCTTGAAGTTCTTCCTGTATTATTACCATAGAACGTGACGGAAAGATGGACAAACTTTGGAGCAAGCAAGCGAGGGAGCAAGCGACCAACAACTGTGTTTTATTATATGTATAGGGGAATAGTCGGATCTATGCTACGAGTGTTCAACCATAAAAGTTCATCAAAACGCTGCATCTGACATTCATCTAGTAAAATGACCAGCCCGTTTACCTGACATGCAAGGAGCTTCTAATGGCAGGAGCAAGCCCAAGCTCTCTCTGGGTGAGTAAGCACATGGCTTTGGCACGTGATCGAAGCTGGCGTTTGGAGTCCTTGAAGTGGCTCAGCTGTTCTTACGTAGTGGGATGAAGGCAGTGGTCAGCTTATACAATTATAGAAGATACAGAGAAGAAGTTCTTCAATATTTTTGCAAGAAAATCGTGTCTAAAGATTTATATTCCAGTGCTCACCCTGTTACTTTCATCATAAGATGGAGTGATATACGGGACGATCTTCGAGACAGACTAAGGCACTGACTGATGCCAATTGCAGTCCAAGAACCATTAAGCGACATCTGAGCAAAAGGTTTGGAAAACATATGCTTCCTTCCATGTCATAAAGTAGACCGCTTAGAGTTTGCCAGGGAGCACAAAACATAAGATATTAAAAAGCAGAAGAGAGTTTTAATTGTCTGCTGCGTAAAAATTTAACATTGTGATTCTGATGGCTTTCACATTGTTACTGACACGACAAAGATGTACCCTCAAGCGTTTTCTACGAAGCACAAAAGCGGAGCTTCCTTCATGGGTGGGGTGCCTTCTCTTCCAGAGGCGCAATAGAACTTCAGGATGTACAAGGACGCCAAACAACGGCTGTTTATGTTAGCATTTTGCAACGAGCATCCGTTACGACGGAGGGTCCAAGTCTGTGTGGTGGTGGATGATTCTTCCAATATGATAATGTGACAAGTCGCAAGGCCCGCTGGACTAAATATTCTTCTTATTATTAGTATTATTATAATAATTAGTATTATTATAATAAAAACTCTCTTCTGCTTTTCAATATCCTATGTTTGGTGCTCCCTGGCAATCTCTAAGCGGTCTACTTTATGACATGGAAGGAAGCATATGGAGCCCTTGTAGACGCTTTATATGTTTTTTCAAACCTTTTGCTCAGATGTCGCTTAATGGTAAGTGGACAATTGGCATCAGTGAGTGCCTTAGTCTTTCTCGAAGATCGTCCCGTATATCAATCACGACCAATTTCATACCCAGTGTTCGTGATTTTATTTTTATCTACAACCAGATTACATCGTTACAAAACTGCCGTGGGTCTTTCAAAAAGATGCAAACCACAGTTCTACAGCGTTCACTTAATTCAGGTGCAAATGCCCGCTGTGATAAACCTCGGGTATGCAATTCAACGATCTGACAGCGTTCGAAGGAGGATAATTTGTGGACCTTACGTACAATGCGACCTTGACACTCGAGTAACAACCTTCAACTGAGGTGAAATCCATACATTTCTCTGTATTTAGACTTTAATGCGATGTGGTCTCAAGGTTTCGACCAGCTGGTAAGCACCTCAGGTACCTAATATGTGATTTTCCAATAAAATGATTTAGATAGAAATTGTTTGTCTTCTGCATTCTTTATCCTTCCGAACGAGTAAAATATAGTTTAAAAAGTTTTAAGATTAATCCATGCAGCCAGTATTTTTCAGTTTTCAAGTGGTCCTCAACTTATTACGAGGGAAATTTATTCGTTATGCAATGTATGTTGATCCAGAAGTGTTTGAAAGATATTATATTCATCTTTTACCCACCTATACTCATTGTACACGTGACGCGAGATTCAATTTACCTCCTGCTAGAGTCGATGTTCAAAAAAGTCTGTAGTTTTTCAGAGCGTCTGCGTCTTTAATGCTTTGCCACTTGATATTGTACAACCAATGCCTAATACAGAGTTCAAATCAAAGTACAAAAATTAGTCCTTAGTCGGTACGAGGAATAGTGCATTGTCTTTATTTTGTATTTTATTCTGTTACATAGGATAAATGTTGAAGCAAGCGTAATGTCCAATATCATTAACTGGTTTGTTTTTATCGGTGTCTGACTAATCGATTTGCCACAATCAACCAATGTGCAATATTATTGTGATTTAATGCATTTAGCTACAGCACCTGTTATTTTTAAATATCAAATAGAATATTATCAGAACATAGAACATGTGCAATATTTCTCTGTTAGGTGTGCAATATTTCCCTGATAGCTGTGCAATATTCCTCTGATACCTCAGTTAATGTCCATTTGTTGAAGCAAGCTATGACTTCCTTTTTGATTCTTCAAGCGTGAGTAGCTAATGTATGACTTTATTCCTTCGAACATTGTAATGATTCACCTAGCCATGGGTGGTCTATTTCATTTGAAAGTGATGATATGTCATAAAAAGAGCATTTTTTTTAAATTTACTGAATTCTATTTTAGATATTTTTCAGCATGGTGTCCCACAAGCGACTGTTTCGCTTTTAGCTGGACAATTTCTCATGTTTTTATTGGTAGATATGTTTTTGACTGTGATTTTAACTTTTTGAGAACAATAAAGGTGTTAAGGTGTTAATTATATATACAAAGCATCGAGCCAGGACTCGATCTGGGGACCTAGATATTACCACGCCGATACTCTACCAGTAAGCCACAGCAGCAAAAAAATATATATATATATTGAATATCGAAGCCTATGTCAAGGAGAGAGCCTTGATTGTCTCTCACTGAAAAACTCACTCCACTCTGTTTACATCAAATATTATCAATACGAGCTGGACTCATAAATTACGACTGGTGCTACGGACCTCGCCCTAGAGCAGGGGTTCCCAACTGGAGGTGCTCGCACCCCTTAGGAGGGGGGGGGAGCGAGATGACCTTCCAAGGGGAGCAAAACTACGATAAAATAAAGTTGGTTACAATATTTTTGTACCCAAATTTCGTGCAAACTTAATTCTTTATCTGTTATCAAATAAGTTATTATTTTTATAGGGTGTGATAACATGTTAAAAGTTTTCTAGGTTTCTCTGTGTGCCAATGAGGAAAGGTAGGGAACTACTATAATATTATAGAGAGGGATATGCAGCATTGAGCAAGACTGGGGATAACATTTCTACAGAAAATTTGAGATGAGATAGACAAATGAAACCCATGCATGCACCGAGATTATGCAGAAAGGAAGAAATTGACACATGAACGAAAGCACTCGAGCCGTAATTGCGCAAATGGCAGCGGTTACGAGAAAAAGATTAAAGTAGATGACGCTGTAAGCAAGACTGGGGACAGAAGTATCTACAGTATATTTGAGACGAGGTAGACAAATGAAACCTTTGCATTCGTCGACAATGTGTAAAAATAAAGAAATTGACTTTTAAATGAAAGCAATCGATCCATAATTGTGCAATTGGGGTTCTGAATCATGGGTAACTCGCGCTAGTTGGGGTGGGAGATGACCTATCAGTGGGTACAAGATTTTGGGAAAAATAAGGTTGGACATATATTTTTGCTCACAATTTTTTTTTTTTTATTCTCTGCCATCCTATGAGTTAATATATTTGTGGGGGGTGCAAGAACATCGCCAAAGTTTTCCAGGGGTGGTAGCCTTAGAAAACGTTGGGAACAGCTGCCCTAGGGCGCAACCCAAACATTTTAAGCGCGGTGTTTAATGCACAGTGGGGTTTCTCCGCTCGCGTAAATCATGCTCACGACGACTGCTGCTGCTACCAGGCCCTAGAAGGGGCAGCAGAAAGAGACCCTACTACTGACCTGTGCGGCCAGCACAGGCGTCAAACTCGCCATGCGTTGTGTGCGTTTGCGACTACCCTGTGTACGCGCATCGGTGTGCATGCAGGCGGCGTTCAAGTTCATGTGCTGCGCTGCTCGCTGTAGCGCAGATTATGTTAGGTAAGGTCAAGTAAGTTAAAGTAAGAATAGGTAAGGTTGGGTTAGGCAGGGTTCACTTAGGTTATCTAAGGTTAGGTAAGGTTAGGTTAGGCCAGGCTATGTTGTGAAGTGCTTATGGTAGTGCTTCTGGTGGTTGTGACGCGGCAAGAAAGCGTACTTCAACGCACGCACAGTGATGAACCTACACAGAATAGCGAGTTTGACGCCATTGCATCCGGCAAGCACTCTCGTCGTTCGCGACGATTTTGCGTTCAAGTAAGCTTTCTTGCGGGCGTCACCACTGAAATGAACACTACTTAGCCTAACCTAACCTTGCCTAACCTTGCCTAACCTTGCCTAACCTAACCTAGCCGCCTAACTTAACCTCCTAACCAAACCCAACGCTAGCTAACCCAACCTAATCTTTCTAACCTTACCTAACCTTACCTAATGTTACCTAAACTAACCTAACTTAATCTGCGATACAGCGAGAAGCGCAGCACACGAACTTGAACGCTGCCCGCACTCACACGATGGGCGTACACAAACACGCACACAAATCGTCGCGAACGACGAGAGTGCATCCGGCCATTTTTAAAAGCGTACGTAATGCTTTACGCCGGACAGCCTGGTTTCCCAACGTCTCCAGAACTGCTGCAAGCAAGCTGCGAACGGTGCAGAATGCAGCTCTGCACATGGTCGCCAGGTCTCACCGCATGGCCACACCACGTCCACCGTGAAACCTCAACTCTGCCTGGAGCTGCTGTCAAAACAGTAGCTCATCAGCACCTAGCGGATGCATATGTTGTCATTCTTTTACTGAGTCTTACCAAGAATTACGCAGGTGGGAAGACCTTATCCTCCCATGTTTTTGAGTCTGATATATACACACCACACCAGGGGTTAATTGAATTTGAACCAGGGTCGTCAAATCACATAAACCTACACGCACACCTACGTACATACCGTTGCATAAACTCCATGCTTCCTGGACCACCTACACACACTCACATGCTCACCTACACACGCATACGTCCAAGCACCTTGACCTAGAGTGCAAGGCACACACAGACTCGCGCACAAACCGTCCGGCCGTGTCATCTGCCGGTCTCCATGCATTATGCAAGCAGGCCGACAAAACCCTCGTATTTTGAATAGCAGCCCCGGGCCCGGCAAGGTTGGCTGCGTTCACACCCTCTATGTTATGCATGCGAAGATTTATGGTGGAGCGAGTGTCTGATTCTATAACCCGGACTGACGGACTGACGGACGTGACTGCAGAATTGAGAAAAGCGGATCCGGAACCAGTGTTCTTCTGCATAATTTTTTGCAGTGCGCCTTGGAATTCGTTGCCGTGTTAGGTGAAGCTGGCTTAAATATTTTTTTCAGTTTTTTTATGCTGTGGAAATTTTGTATTTACCATTTGCAAACATGAAAGATTGTGGGGTATATGTGAGCAATATCATTAACACGTACTGTGTAAAAATATGTAAATATAAAGGTCGACAGATTTAAAAAAAAACTTAACGTTTTGGGACGTATCTCCCATGCTCAAAGGAGTAAAATATGAAGTTAACATAATCTCAAAGGAGTAATTTTATTTCAGTTAAACTAAGGTCGGACATATGTTGACAAGGGAGTGTCAGCATCTCCGAATCCTACCCGCACATCAATTTCACGTTCTCTTACAAAACATGTTTACAATAGGATTCTATTTTAAATTCAAAGGCAAACCCCCCACAGATCTTTTGCCCAGTATTGTCTATAAATTTTCTTACAAGAACTGCTCTGCTTTGTACATCGGCAGCACTGGGCATTACAAAGCCCGCGTTGACCAACATCTAGGTATATCAAGCAGAATAGGCTTACCACGTGCAAAACCTACACGTTCAGGTCCCCGTCTTCATGCAGAACAAAAAAATCCAATTAGTAGGATACACTTCTCTATCAACGACTTTTTCAACCCAATAGAACTCACCAGTCTAAAATCGCTATACATCCATAAAACAAAACCCAGCCTCCATATAATGACCACAGCTGTTCCACTCGTCACGATCCATGACAGACGTTTTTCGTCGACTGTACATGCTCTGTTCCCTCCACATTCCCATATCGTCCGACTGTAGAAACTATTATATTAGGACCCCCCCCACCCAGGCGTACTATTGTCATTCGCCTTTTAAGGCTCCCCTTGTCAATATCTGTCTGCCCCTAGTTTAACTGACATTAAATTGCTCCTTTCAGATTATTTTAACTCCATATTTTTCTTTTCTGAGGATGGGAGATACATCCCAAAACGTTGAGTTAAGTTGATATCTGTCGACCTCTATATTTATTTTGCGAAATTACCTTTAGCTTATTATATACACGTATATATATATATATATATATATATATATATATATATATATATATAAGGAAGATTTTATTGATTTTTTATTTTATATATCTTCCTTATGAATACACCTGGGTGTCTACGCATATTTCAAAAAAAATTTATATATATATATATATATATATGTTTACAGAGGACTTGGCATTGACTACACTCTACTTGATGTGCAGTACAGTACTTCCAATGGATCTCAAAAGCAAGTTTATGGAATTTCAATAGAATGCTTTTAAATTAAGAGAGAGACTCAAACAACAGCAATTTTGTGGTGACGTAAGGAATGAATTTGTTAGTGAGAACAGACAAGTCGCCAGCATAAGCAAAGCCATCTGTGGGAGGCGATCGACATTAACTGGAACATTGGTGGATCATTTTGGTGCCCTTCTAACAAGCTTCAACGAAGGTCACCCACCAATCACCAGATGAATGCATTCCTCGTATTACCATGGACAGCTTCTTCTTGTTTGATATGCTAATCACAGATTTTTTGAAGTTTACCATTCCGTGGACCGTCATATAAAGAGCAGCCAATGGGTGGTTGCAGATAAATTGAACACAGTTGGTACTTGCACGCAGCTGGTATTTATACAGGTACTACTGGCATTGCTACCATTACTCGGTCATCAACAACCCATTTGTTCACTTACTATAGTTATGAAAATATTTCTTTTAAACGTCTTACCACCCCATCTAAAAGTCGCAATTTTACAAAGTCTAGAAGTCCACAAATTCCACCAAGTCCACAAAGTCCAAAGCTCAGGTCCGAGGTGATTAAAGGGAGTGTACGCTTTATTGTAGTTTTTTACTAATTTAAATTTAGAGACACCATACCAAAGTGATATTCAATTTATTGCAGATGTCTAAAGTATTCAGTTTATGTGAAGAAAACAATCTATATTTCTTGTATCAATATATAATGCAAACAATGAAACAGAGAGATCTAGAGAGCACTCTGAGAGCGCACATCTCCGCTAAGCAAGGCAACGATGACGGAAAATCCAAATTGGTTCTGAAACCGTGAGTTTCTTTGCGTAAACAGCAAAATCTAATCATTTGCGCTTTATGGTAGTATTAAAAATTTCTGTAATTTTCATGAAGATCCGTTCATAATTTTTTAGTTATTCCGCTAAGAAAAACATTATGACAAACATAAGTCAAACACACAAACAGACCAACCGATTATCACCAAAATTTAATCATTTATCTATTTAAACATCACTAACAACTCCTGTAAAATTCATAAAGATCCAACAATATATTTTTGAGTTATTGGGCTAACAAGCATAAAATCAAGCATACCGATGAACAAACGAACAAACCCACAGACCAACCTAAAAATTTAGTCATTTACTCTTCGTATTATTCCTAACAACTCACATAAATTTCATGAAAATCCATCCATAACTTTTTGAGTTATGGCCTTAAGAAAAATAGGCACAGAAACAAACAGACAGATGAACGGATTTTCACCAAAATTTAACCATCCGTTACTGTTAACATGCCTAACAATCACTGTAAATTTCGTAAGGGACCGTCCATAACTTTTTGAGTAATCTTGGTGACAGACAAAGAGACGCACAGACAGACAAACAAAATAACAGACACACAAACACGACAAAAAATAACCTCCTTGGCGGAGATAACAATTGGTACGTGACATTCATATATCAGCAGTACACTATGTGAAGATTTTGTCTACTTTTTTGATCGACGTGTTTTCTTTGTTTAAAATGACTTCCATAGTCAGGACCTATAGCTGATTTGTCTATTACCTGCTACTTCTCTAAGCTTCCATTTCAAGGCTCGCAGGCGTGAGCTGATATATCTCTGTCCTCCTACTGTACTATTTCCTTTTGATTGCTCGAGGTACGGTAGGACTATATGTGAGCCTGTTGGTATACTGGGGCCTGAGCTCTGCGTGCAACTTGTTAT
>LQNS02278163.1:10254676-10266250 GCA_001587735.2 Parhyale hawaiensis
AAAGAGAACTGCTATCTTTATCCTTTTTGTTTCCATTACCAACAATGATAAAAATGAGCACTGTTACCAGTTATTATATAATCTGAAATAGTTTAGGAATGAGTCATTGTCAATATATTTCATCAAGTCTTTGAAATGAGTTTCACATTTTGAAAATACAAAACAGGTCAGGGCTTTGGCAAAGCCCGGTATACCAAAGATTATTAAACCACCAATTTCATCAACGATGTTCGATACCATTTATAATACCAAACTGACACAGGTACTTTCAGACCCTGCCGGCCACTATATAAACCAATTTAAAAATGCAGGGGAAACACTTCATCACTGTCTACGCGATTCCACAACCTCAAATATCGCTTGAATTTTTCTAGGCAATTATGGCCGCAATATGTCATTGCTCCCAGCCCTGTGTAAACAATTCGAGCAATTATCTCCAATTTTCATTTTCTCTTATCGTCAGCTTGTTTTTCTCCCACACAGGCCATTTATTCTCACTGCATAATTAACAAATCCCGGAAGTTGAGAACGAAAATCGGTGATGGTTGTGTATTCGCTCGGATAGGTTTGTTGAAGCTATTATTTATGAAACTTACGTTCTTCACTATAAGTAACTATTTTTTATATGCAGAAGTTTCATGCGTACTTGCACATCCTCATATCTATAGCAATTATTTATTTTTAATTGTCAGAAGAAATATTCTTTATATGCGTATCTTGTTGCAAGGGATAAATCAATTTATTATGCAGAACAGTTTTCCTTCGATTTCCTTGTTGTTATTAACTAGAAGGTTCGCGCTGTCAGCAATCACAACGAAGAATTACTGAAGACCATTTTTTATTGATAATGCTTTTGTTACTAGTTTTTCTGAAGGATACGCTTTAACAGCCGCCTCAAATTGTAATAAAAGATAAGTGCTCTCTTCTTCAATTCATCTAAGCAACACAATCCTCCTCCACCTTAGGTGACATGCGGAAAAATCTTCCATTAGCAAGCAGTAGAACATTATAGAATTTAATTAAATTCCCTGCGGCGTATCCGTGATACCGAAGCATTAATCTTCAGTACATCTAAGTTTTTCTCTGGAAGAGAAAACTGCTCCGTCAAAGAAAGACAGTAAACTAGAAGAAATAATTGTGTCTACTGTCCGGTGAAATATCATCGCTTTGTGTGGGCTTCGTTGATCCTCTTCTGAATTTTAATGTCGTGAACTGAGAGCCAACAGCCAAGAGAAGCGACATATATCTGTATTGTTTCACTTTCAAGAAGTATTTCAAGCAAGAAATGCATTCAGGAAAAAGGGATACGGATCCCACTTTCACCATCTTCTGCAATCTGGTCATCAATCTCTATGAAAACGTAACTTAATAAAAAAAAATCTGTGACCTGGCCGAGTCTTCGTCTATTTCGTTAAGAGCGTGACATGAAACGTATAAATAAATATAGAAACACATGTCGGTCATTCTTAGTACTGATAGTAGCTAACTGCAATCTTTATGGACATAACTGAACGTTTCCGGAAGTTAGAAGTGTTATATATCACCTGGTAACCGCAACTGGTAGTATCTCAACACCAAATACCACTCTCAATTTTCGGTTGCAAGAGGGCAGCAGGTCAACTATTATTTTTGGAAATTGCAATTTCAGTAACAAAATGCTATTTAATTATTTTCCCAACAGTTATCGTAATAAGAAAGCTAAATATGAACTAGATCAATTTCATTTTCAAGCGTTTCAGTTTGGACAGAAAACATCCAAAAAACTCCACGCTCTATACCCTATCAATTCAAAAAGTGTTAAAATTCTTGTTATCGTTCAGTAAAATAGGCCAATGGTCAACTGGCTGTTATCAGGTTACTCGACTTGACCTAAAAGTATTCCGTTTCCTCTTCGGCTTCTTCGAACTGTCCCCAAAAATTACCCGGAGCGTTAAGAAAGCTACAGGGCCTTTAAGTCCCTCATCTCGGGTTTCCCTCCAACCCTACTTTTTTCGGCCGATTTTTTTGCAGTTTCAAGAGGAGGAAGAACTCGGATCTCCAAATCCCAATCTTAAGCTGAGTACTTATGGTCTGACTCGAGTTGTTTTGAACTGAGCGACGCTCTTGGCGGGGTCAGACGAGAGCTAAAAGGAAGCTAAGGCCTGCTTGTTGAAGTCATGTCTGCTGAACCGCGCTGAGAGGTTTGCTGTTATTTCAATATTGCCTGCTGCACCCTGAGGGTTGTCGTTAAGATAACAGAATTACTTTCGGCGTTATTTTGAAATTATCGACTACATTCCAAGGTTTGTTGATGGGATAATAGCATGAATTTCGTTATTATTCCATATTATCTGCTACATTTCAAGGGCTGTTGTCAGGATACATTACGTTGATCATTTTCAGAGGAGGTCCAGATGGTGTTACTCACACCGCAAATCTTGTGCAGAAGTAATTCTGCATTCTGTGACCAGTGGAAGAACTAGTGGGGAGTCATCTCCGCATTGTAATTGACGTAGCAGCTTGCAGCTGATTTGTCTGGCGCTTGCGATAACTGTGCCAGTATGCATTCACAACTTCAATATTGGAGACGTTTTCAATGTGAAGCGGAATTTTGTTAAACAGCCTCGCACCTGGAGAGTGAAGCTGTTAGAATAATACTTCGAGGCTATTGCATCATCACCATTTCTAATCGGAAATCGCATTTCAAAAGTCCGATCAAAACCGTCTGAGTATCTGGGAAAGATCTGGTCGTTGAAAATTAAAGTTATTCCTCCTAGAATTTCCAAACACGATTGATCCTGAAACACTCGACTCTCCGTTGAACTGTGTACAGTTATAGGTGGGCAAGCTTTTCGTGATAGTTTAAGTCTTACATGCCTCGAAGTTAAGCAGTGAATGATCTCTGGATAGCCTCGAGACTCCCTAGGTTTTTCCGTTTGCTCCGTATCTGATGAAGTGATCAGTATTCTATACGCGGCAGTACCAGTTGTTTCCATGAGGTGAGCATTGTGTCTGCCTCTCTTGAACAGAAAGTTCGAAGCACCCATACGCTCTTTTTCTTACCAATCGTAAAAATTTTGGCCACGTGATCTTCAATCGTGGCATTATCCTGCATTCTCAACTAAAGGTCTCTTAAATCCTTCTTCCGATGTCACTCCCATCACTCGTGCAGGATAATAACTTGACTTTCGCTGTTATTCTACATTATCTGCCTCTTTCCAAGAGTTATTATTCGGATAATAGCATGGCATTCTCTGATACCTCTTACCATCTGCTGCACTTCAAGTAGGCTATTGTTAACATACAAGCAGGACTTCTTCCATTATTCCTTACTATTAACTTTTTTAATACATAAAACTATTTGAGTGGAAAAACGTGGAAGAAATGGACGTGAATTTAATAATTTGCATTGACACTGCTTCATTATCAAAAGCGCTTCTGCGATGGATTGCACAATGCACAAAAGGGAACAGAATAGGAAACGGCGTTCTTTTAAGTGGACAAATCAAAAACACTAGTGACGTAACCGCGCAACAGCCAATCGCCCTTAGGCAGGTGACACACTGTGAGAGTTGCGGCTACTCCGAGTGACTGTGACGCAACGCATGGCTTTGTTTCGGTCACATAAGAGTACACTGTTCTCTATCAAATGTTCGCTGTGTCAACACCCCTAGCTGCCTAATTTAATCAACGAACCATATCCAGGCTACGAATAGACTGCTATACTTGAAAGTACGGTCTATACACGAGCATGGGGCATGACTGAAACTGGGCGGACGTATAAAACAAAATCGATCAACCAAGAGATAGGTGAATGTGGTATGTATTGTGGTATTGGATAATCAAACGGAAAAAATTAAGTTTTTTGTATTTATCTGAATTTATTTATCGCTTTCTTTTTCTTCTGCTGTTCCGCATTTATTTACTTTTGTTCACTGATTTTTTGTGTGTTTGCTTAGCTATGAGTTTTCCTGACACCCTTTGGCAGTGTTGGCAAGAGAGAGAAATTAAGATGGGTCTACGATTATTCGCATACCGCAGTAGTGATGACCTAATCTTCTGAGCTTTAACTTGTCCGGAACTGTTATCGATTTGCTACTGGCGACCGAGTTTCAAGCGATAATCGTAAACCAATAGCGGCTGAAACGACCAACGCAATAATCATACGAAGCTCAAAATATTTATTGGGAAGAATTTCTCACCAAGTTGCAATACAGCATGGTAGCAGCAACCAGCTGATGTATTAGGTGACGTGGATAGAACATTGGCAATGCTTTGCCGGGATGAAATTGTCCGCGCTAAACTTTTTCAACATTTTGAACTGTGAATGAAGCAGAGATACGCACTGGAATATTCCCACTGAACCGACCAACCTACCGATAATCCCCACTCTGATCAATTACGAATATCGTTAGTTACCTCCCAGTCGGAAATTATGGTTGTGATTATAGTAGAATATAGTGGTGTATGAGAGATTAAAGTCGATTATAAAACAATTATGAAACAATATGGTAGATATGTCGACCATAACATAAGGTTGATTTTAGTATATTTAGGTCGATGTTGGTGAAGGCAATATTGGTTGTTTATGGTTTGTCAAGAAGCGAAAGTCTATGGTTGTACATGGATGTTTAACAACTATATATGGTAGATGGTTGTACAAGGATGTTTAAAGACTATAATATGGTAGAGCATATGTTAGAGCATAACTATGGTAGCTTATCAACGGATTTCCGTACGTACGATCATGAGGGGAATTCCTCCCATTATATGGGGCAAACTATGTATAGATTGCCATGGATTTTAATGATATGGCTAGAATTCCCAACATTATCGACCAAAATGATATTGTATGACTATAAGCTTGAATGGGATAAATCTAATAATTCATATCATAGTGCAGAAATTGTGCATATTTTCAGTCTTTTATTTCCTGTCGATGAAATGTAAACATTCCACGGTATATATCGACACTAGCGGCCTTGACGTTATTGTTATCTATTGCTTCCCGATTTTTTACGCTTAGCCACTTTAGCGTAGTTACCCATCATATCTATTTTTATTTGTTGTATTTCATACTAAGTAGTATTGCAATCCTTGATCAAATATTGGCTTCTATTTTTATGTTTATTCAGTTTATATCTGTGAAGATTCATCAAAAAATTCTTTCCATTAGCTTTATATGGAAGATGTCGAGTTTTATGAGATATTTAACCTTTCGTACCCGGACAACGAGTTCCACCCAAAAATTGTCGGTTGAGTTGTTACTTCCTCTAAGCTAGGTACAGTAGCTCTATACCGACTTAGAGTTAAACTATTATTATAAGCAACTAATCATTAGCAAATGAAGCAGGCATCGACTCCATAATATGTCAATGAATAATAGTTGTAATTGGGTATTTATGGTTGGGAATTATGGTTGATATTATGGTCGAAGGTTGTGACATATCTCTACCATACTGCACCCCATATATGGTTGAATATGGAGGATATATCGATAATAAACAACCAAAGTCTCGACCATAATCATAGTTGTTCTATTATAATCACAACCATAATTTCTGACTGGGTTATAGTCCGAAGCTTGGGCCTCCGTTTCGGCACGAAGACGATGTCACAGAGGAAAGATCAAAGGACGTATAGTATGTCGATAGGAACGGGGTACCCGTGCACGAAGGTGTTCCCATGCATGATCAACAGTCTTTCAAGGAAACCCATGTTGTCAATATTAACATCAATACACTACCCTTTTAGAATAATTTACCTCCAGCTTCAATATAAACATCAACGCATTGCCCTTTCAAAATAATGTGCCAGCAGTTTCGATATAAACGTCAAGACACTACTGTTTTAGAATAATCTATAGACAATTTCAGTATTGATATAAATGCACTGCCGTTTTAGAAAAATCTAACGGCAGTGTCGGTATTAGTATCAATGCACTGCCCTACTAGAATAACTACCTTTATGCACAGTCGATATCATCATCAAAACACCACTGTTTTGGAATAACTTGCCTGCATTTCCGACCTCAGCTTCAATACATTACTCTTTTAGAATAACTTGCCTGCAGTTTCTGTATTAAACTTCACAGCGCAAGTCTGTTGGAAAGAACTTCTCTCAATTCGCAAATTAACCAACAGGCTACAGCGGCGGGGCACTAGGCCCCTGAGGCAGAGCGACCAGTGGTGCGCAGCAGAGCATCGTTCGCTCTGGTGACCATCAAAGCCTTCGCTTGTCCGTTCATTGCCGGAGGTTTTTTCATCATCGTCATCATCTGATCAAGCGATGGTACCTGAAATTAGGAGACGCAGCCGACTGGAATCGACATCCGTACAGTTTGGATATTTGAAAATCCACAGTATTCTAATAAAATGGCAGTATAATCTAAGGAAATGATGCTTTTTAAGATACGCCTACCACGTTCATCAGCTGCAAGCTGTTTGGCTGATAGAAAATCCCCAGTAATGTCATAAATTTGGTTCTATAATCTAATCAAATGTTGATACTTCTCAGATGTGCTTGAGACATTCGTTAGCTACAATCTCTGTTTGACTTAAAAATTGATGCATTTAAATGGAGCTTGCTACATATACTGGCAACACAGTCTCAGGGATTCAAAAGTTTGCTTCAACTGAGCTTCAAATAATCCCGTTAGTGATGCATAGCTTATATGATAGTTTATAAGGTTCACATGGCCATCCATTCATGAAGCGCTTACATGACAGGATGCAGCCTAAATTTATGACTCTTGGCCAATAAAGCTCTCTACATATATAGGGCCAGGATTCCCTACTCTTTCCGCCCACAAACCCCTGTGGATGTCAGAGGTCTCCACAAAGCAGCTGTATATGTCAGAGGTCTCTACGATCCCCCTGCGGATCTCAGAAATCTTTAGGGATCCCTATGCAAGTCAGCTAGGACTCTACGAAGTTCTGCAGGTGTCAGAAGTCTGCATGAAATTCTCATGGATGCCAGAGGTCTCCACAAAGTTGCTGCGAATGTCAGGGGTCTCCATGAAGCCCCAGCTTTTCGAAGTCTTAGCTAAGTCTCTTGTAAAATCAAAATTACACCTATGGCGCTATGTTGGAACAGAGTAATATGCATCTGCTACGATTTTGTGTCAACAAAAGCACTAGTTACCGTTTTTCATCTGGAAAACGTCTCTTCTTACCTCTAGGTGTGGGAGGTCATGCACCTCAAGTCCGGAACGCCTGTCATATAGGGCATCACTCACTGCCAAAAATCAGAGGTAGTTAATTGCGACCTGCGCCTGCCGTAGCTGTAAATAGGCCTCAGGGATCAGCGGCCATATCAATCTGGACCTCAATGAGGGCCGCATGTGCCCAGCTCTACCATATATGTCAGAGAACGACGCCCTACACCCCCATACCAATCTCCGGCACACAACTCGCTCAGAGGACGCTGCTCCAGGAAGTGCCGTCGGCTCGGAACTAATCCTAATCCAAACGGAAATGAATCCGCATGCACTAATGCTCACAGAATTAGTTCCTTGTGAATTGTTAATGTTGCGCTACGGCCATTTCCCGGTTAGGGTGAGTGATCTTCAGCGCACGTGTTGCTGGCGGTGAGTCAAACTAGGCCAGTGGGGTGATTCCATCAACAATATTACTTGGAAATTGTACACATGAATTCGCCAAGTCCTCAATTTTGATATATGCAGAAGAATGATCATATCTACCTTTGCCGACCTCGTCGAGCTTCAATTTTTTATGTTTTCGGTGTTGATAAAAGAGCAAATATAAACAGCAAAAATAGATATTATCTGGGAACCTAAGTACCTCTACTGTGCAGTTACCGGTTCCTGTTCTCCCATCGACCATAATAAATTTGCCTTTTCTTTGCTCCTCGTGTTGATTAGAAAACCGATGAAGAAACCGAACGATGACTTCCACTAAGGATATCCGTACCTTGCCCAAGAATACGTTGCAGAGGTATTGGCTATGCCTTAGATAGAAAAAATGTGTATTAGAAATGAGTCACATAGAATGCTACTAACGGCCAGCATCATCAACAAATGGCTGCAAAGAATTTTACTATGTACGTTCGGCGTAGTCCATATATCCTTCCCTCTTCTCTATAGTTCTGTCTCAAAAATATTCTTCTATTCAGCTTGCTCATCATTATTGCCTGGCGGAAAAAAGCTCGTAGTGAGAAGTACCATCGAATAGCTACGGTAACGCATAGAAGTCTTCAGTCTTTCGATTTCAGAAATTTGTGTCTGCAACGAACTTCTGGCCTTTGAACGCATCTTTTTTATATCTAATCCTTCACATCAGGACGGAGCAATCAACAAAACTGTTTTTTACCATAAAGTGCGATATGAATATAGAGGAAAATGTTGCTGCAAATTGTAACTTTCCTTCTGTTGCTGAGGAGCAGAAACTATAGGCGCATGCGGCCACTTGCGGCTGAGTCGTATGAGTATGGGTGGCCCAAAAGACACCCCTGAAGACCTCCTAACTCTACAAACAATACACGCGTTAAATTAAGATCACTGGCAAGAAGGAAATAATTATAAGCTATTTCTAAAATGTGCTTTAAATTTTAAATGAATTCTCTTTCTATATAGACTGACACCAAAATGATTAATATATTTTTAAATAAATACACTTTCAATAATTGCGCTTTCGTATATATTCAGTTTAATACATTCCGTTCAGATTAAATACCCTTTAAATACATGTAATTCAAAATAAATATACGTTCAATATATATTTATTCAATTTATAAGTACTAAAATATGTAGACTTTTAATAAATATCGTTTAAAATGCTGTAAATACACTTTAAATATATGAACTTTGAAATAATTTCACTTTAAATATACACCTTTTAAAATAAATACATTATTATATAATGATATTTCAGAACACGTGCACGTTACTTTAAATTAAAAACACGTGCTTGAGCATTAACGAACTTATTTCACCAGCTGTATATTTACTGTTAATGGTGCTGTTTTTGATGAAAAGCTTACCTTTGAGCCGCATATTAGGCGACTGGTGTCACGTGCTTCCAGTAAGAGTGGGCTTTTGCGTAAAGTGAATTCTGTGTTTGGCGACAGTGGGGTTGTCCGCAGATGCTTTTATGCTTTTCTGCTACCTATGTTGGAGTATTGCTAACCGGTCTGGGCTTCAGCTACTGACAGTCACTTGCGTCTGTTGGACCGACTGGTTAGTTCAGCCAGTAGGCTGTGCGCGGGTAATGATTTTGTGAACCTGTCCCATAGGAGAAAAATTGCCGAACTCTGTATGTTTTATCAGGTGTACAACAATGAGAGGCATTGGTTGTATTCGTCTGTCCCTGCAGTTAAAGTGTTTAGGAGAGAAACACGTGCTGCGGTCGGTGCGCACACCTTCACGTTGGAGGAGGTTAGATGTCGAACTAATCAGTTCGGTCGGTGATTCGTGCCCTGGTCTGTTGGGGTTTGGAATTCTTTGCCGGCATCGGCTTTAGGTCGTGTTGGCCTGCAGGCGTTTAAGACAGCTGTTAATGGCCTTTTGTCGGGTTTCCTTAAGCAGCGTTTCGGGCTTCCCGGTGTTGCAATGAGCATCATTTGGGTCGTGCTACCTGTCCGTGGTGGCCCGTGCGTGAAGTTTTAATAATAATAGAAACGCCATGAGTAGCTTAGAGTAACGCTACTGTTCGAAACTAAAAATAGGTAGTAGAATGTTAGAAGTTCACCTCGCCCACGGTCTCGCCATAAATTGCTCCATTGATTTGATAAGTTTTCATGAATTCAAAGAAATATCAGTTTTGCTTTGCATGCTTCATCTTCGCATCTTTTAAGTAACAATGAAATTTTCTTTGTTAACATGTCGCGTCGAGTAGCGCTTCTATAAGAGACCCCAAAGACTACTCTAGTTAGACGTTATATTGACGTTTCTCGTTGTGCCTTACTTCCTTCCATTTTCGTACTCTGACTAGAGAACTCTACATGTATCTGTTCTTCAAATCCTTTTCAACTTGGTACTTCCTTGCACAGTGTTTATACGAACTATAATTAATTATTTTTTTAGATATTTTACGTGTTCGAAATTACCTTGAATTCCAAATGCGCTACGCCGTATACGTTATTTTACTGGCTGATTTCATTCTTAAGTGGCCAAAGATTTAAAATATTTATATCGAATCTCAACGGTGAATATTTCAAAATTATAGGATAATATATTATTATATGATGTTAATCACAAGACATGCACCTATTGAAGTTCACAGGGATTCAAATGAGCAATAAAATAGCTATTCATGAAATTGCAGCGATATTTTATGTAGAGTATTTTTCAGTATTATGAGATTCCAAACAGCCGAGATCTATTGTTACCGAAACATTCACGACCGATCAGCAGAAGAAATCTACCTGGAACTTTTATGAATAAACTTAATCATCCACTTCCCGTTCTGTTAATCTTCTGTAACGAACTTCTCCCGCAGGCGTTAGCTTTTATATCTACCAAAGTTTCAATATATACCAAAATTATATTGCCATTTCTCGCGTCGGCTCTAATCATATGGATTTCTTTTTCTTTTTGATAAATGGTAAAAGTAAATTTGGCCTTGACCGCACACCCCTATTATAGTAACCCTGGCCCCATATACACTGGTTGGTGCCGCAGGTAGATGTACACCAGAGCCCAGTTGAGTTCACGGCTGCAATCGACCACTGATTGCCTGGGTTTTGACGTCATAGTGACGGAATACTTGTTAGACCACTGCACCCTACTCCCGTGACCCTAAAGCCAGTGCCCTCTCAGCAACTGCGAGTGAAAGAATTGCTGACGCTATACAAGACTTTCCTTCTCTAGTGTGGGCTCGAACTCCCGACGTCTTCATGTTCAGCAAAGTTAGCGACCCTAGCGCCGGGCTACTGGGGGTACAGCCTCTCTATTGTGTGCTCTTGCAGAACCCGAAAATTATACTGCTACCCAAGCAAAATATACTGCATATGCGATAAAAATTCCGGCATCTAAACCACTTTGAGAATTTCTTTGCGTACGTCAAGCGAAAAAGCATATATACCGCGCCCATTCTGAGTATCATTATGACAGTAATATTACACTCTTTTTATATCATCTTTGTAAGAAGTCTAGAACCTCTTCCTTTAATATTCCATTCTAGTACAGTAACATTGCACCTTTGTTTTTTCATCTTATGCAATAAACCTTAATTTCCAGCTCATGACTGATTTTTTTTTCTCATCATACGACGTCAAGATTACCACCTTTCTTCTTTTTATTTTCTACAATAGTGTGCACTAACTAGCTAATTCTAGGCATCACGAAATCAAGTTTGCCACGTTTCCTCGCATTATCTTTGGCAACAATTCATCAGTGCACAACCAATTCAATATCATTAAAGTTACCATTTAATTACCACCTTTCTTTCTTTTATCTTTCTTGATATGAGATTATTTTTTCCACGCCACCATCTCGGCGACTAAAGCACTGCGATCTTTCCCATTCTAAAGGCTCATTGCAACCGAACAATGTCATCCAATTTGTCGGCATTGCCACAGACTTTCCAGCTGATCAGCCTCGCTTAGCCTCCGCACCTTATTTGCTGCGGCGTTAGA
>LQNS02278163.1:10327219-10349404 GCA_001587735.2 Parhyale hawaiensis
TTTGAGTTATGGCCTTAAGAAAAATAGGCACAGAAACAAACAGACAGATGAACGGATTTTCACCAAAATTTAACCATCCGTTACTGTTAACATGCCTAACAATCACTGTAAATTTCGTATGGGTCTGTCCATAACTTTTTGAGTAATCTTGATGACAGACAAAGAGACGCATAGACAGACAAAGAAACGCACAGACAGACAAAGAGACGCACAGACAGACAAACAAAATAACAGACACACAAACACGACAAAAAATAACCTCCTTGGCGGAAGTAACAATTGGTACATGACATTCATATATCAGCAGTGCACTATGTGAAGATTTTGTCTACTTTAATGATCGACGTGTTTTCCTTGTTTAAAATAACTTCCATAGTCTATCATATTGTTTTCATCTGTCAGTTTATTACGCACAGATGTTATTGACCCAACAGTACTTTGAATATTCTGCTAGAGTCTCCAGAAAACCTCTCTCATACACCTTCCTCTTCAATATGGACCACGGATGTTCGATGGGATTCAAGTCAAGAGAAGCAGGAAGCCATGTCATAAGATGTGCCTCTTTCAGGCCTAGACTACTCAGGAACGCCGTGGTGGCCTTGCCGGAAGGCGTTGCTCCATCATCATGCATGAACATCAGCTGACATTGGCGTGCAAGTGGTAGGTCTTCTAACGATGGCCACAGATGCTCTTCTAAAAACCGACCGTAGGTCTTGCTGGTCATTTTAACACCCTCGGACACCCGGACTACTTCTGTAAATTTGCAACCGATGATCCCTGCCTAGAATGTTACTCCACCCTACCCTGCTGACGCTGAAGTCAAGTAAGGTGAGGTTCCCCAGATGGTAGCCAAAGCCTGGCCTATCCGTCGGGTCCAACCAAAGTAGCTCGAGTCTCATCCGTGAAAAGGACAATGGAAAAATGGTCTTAACGCATTTCTTTGCCAAGCGATGTGTTTCTCCTCGTCGAACCTGTTCAGGAGTCGTTGGAAGATGGGGTTTGATATTTTGGCCACCTCTGTGAGAGTCCTGTGCCGGGTATTTTCAGATCAAAGTCCCATCAAAGTCCCCAAAGTCCCATCCTTTTCTAATACGGCAGCACTGGTTGCTCCGGAATTTTGTACAACCTTCCTACGTATTCTCCGCATATCCCTCTCGCCTCTGTCCTTCCTGACCTAAATGACAGGGTTCTTCACGGTGGACTTCAATGTCGCTGGGTCCCGTTTAAGTTTTTTGGTTAACTCCATCACCAAACCATCATCGGCAAGCCCTTGGACAATTTGCTTCTCGTCTGCAGTCAATCGCCTTTGATCCGGCATCTTATCCCACCTGTAATAAAGTATATCACTTTAGAAATTGGATCAAAAACACAAAATCACATACCTCGGCGTTTACTGCACCAATCTTCTTGAACATGCTTCACTACAGTGACTACACTGACTTTAGTTGAAACCTTCCTTATACTGACTATCACTTTGGTACTGTGTGGTGAAACTTAAATTCTTTTCACAAATCGACCTGTAATAAAGTCTGACACGTATCCTGATTTCGGTTTTTGGAAGGCTTCGGAAACACGGTTGGACTGACGGACAGACCGACAGCTCCCTTATTACCTACTGTGTAGATCATTATCATTAAAAGTCTTTCACATAAAGTTTAGCTTTTTAGTCTTGGTGAGGAACATCTTGAAAATATTAAACCAATAATCTGTCTCAAATGCCACGTGACTCTTCACTCCTTTACATGGCGTTCTGCAGGTTGCTATTACACATAGTTCCTGCCCCACGGGGACGCCAAGCATCTGCCAACTGTGCAAAAAAAAAAAGACATTAATAGCGTTATTCTAACGAGAGAATAAATCATAGTTTACACTATGCGTTAACGTGGCAGCATTACTAGACACAATGATAATCTTGTGCCGATGTCATGTTATGTAATTGTATGCGCAACATATGATTGAATGCTCAGCTCACACAATCATCGTCGCGATTACACAGTGGAATTCAGAATCTAAGATTCCTCTGAATAGTAGGTAATCTGAAAAATGTGCGAGCTGAACTCCCGCGTACGGTTGTTTAATGTATGCGCAGAAAAACCCACTGCGGTTCTTGAGGGTTCCCGTTGAACACTTTTTAGCTCCACACATACCGGGCTTTGCAAAAAGTCCTGACCTGTGTTAACAATTTGCTATCCGAAGTTCGTAAAAGCTTTGTTTATGGTGCACCATCTTACTGAAACACGTAATCTCCATCTTTGGTGATTGTTCTGATTCAAGGAAGAACTTTTGTCTCCATGATATCCCTGTATTCAGCCCCTGTCAACCTGTAACCGCCCTTGAACCACCCTGGAGGCATCTTCTCTCCATTGGAGGCCACAACGCCAAGCATCATCACAGAGGTCGGATGCTTTGTCGTGGAGACATAACGAACATCAGAGATGTCTTGTCCACAGCTCAAAACTCGATCTTTCTTTTTGTTGAAGACAGGATCAATGGTGAAGGTCTTCTCATCTGAGAAAATGATGACTCGATATCCATGACTATTAAGTCGTTAAGAAGACGGGAACGTCGCTCTTGGTGCTTTTTAGCCATGTCAGCAGTTAGCAGCGGTCTTTTCTTTAAGCTCTTTCCACCTTCACTCTTTACAGCTCTCGACACGGTTGACACAGAAATCTTCTTCTTCGCAAATTCAGTCATTTTGAGTTTCGGATCATTTTCAAAGGCTTTTCGAACATGCTTCCGTTGAATAACTTGTGGTCTGCCTGAACTTGGTCGATCATTGAGGCTTCATTATTCTTAAGGCGGTTTTCGACCCGTATCACTATTGATAAACTCACATTTTGCAATTTAACAATGTCCGCCTTCTTGCGACCCGCGCGAAAGAGAACTGCTATCTTTATCCTTTTTGTTTCCATTACCAACAATGATAAAAATGAGCACTGTTACCAGTTATTATATAATCTGAAATAGTTTAGGAATGAGTCATTGTCAATATATTTCATCAAGTCTTTGANGAGAACTGCTATCTTTATCCTTTTTGTTTCCATTACCAACAATGATAAAAATGAGCACTGTTACCAGTTATTATATAATCTGAAATAGTTTAGGAATGAGTCATTGTCAATATATTTCATCAAGTCTTTGAAATAAGTTTCACATTTTGAAAATACAAAACAGGTCAGGACTTTAGCAAAGCCCGCTTTTCCAAAGATTATTAAGCCACCAATTTCATCAGCGATGTTCGGTACCATTTATAATACCAAACTGTCGCAGGTACTTTCAGATCCTGCCGGCCACTATGTAAACCAATTTAAAAATGCAGGGGGAAACACTTCATCACTGTCTGTGCGATGCCACAACCTCAAATATCGCTTGAATTTTTCTAGGCAATTATGGCCGCAATATGTCATTGCTCCCAGCCCTGTGTAAACAATTCGAGCAATTATCTCCAATTTTCTCTTATCGTCAGCTTGTTTTTCTCCCACTCAGGCCATTTATTCTCGCTGCATAATTAACAAATCCGGAAGTTGAGAACGAAAATCGGTGATGGTTGTATATTTGGTCGGATAGGTTTGTTGAAGCTATTATTTATTAAACTTACGTTATTAACTATAAGTAACTATTTTTTAAGTGCAGAAGTTTCATGCGTACTTGCACATCCTCATATCTATAGCAATCATTTATTTTTAATTGTCAGGAGAAATATTCTTTATATGCGTGTCTTGTTGCAAAGGATAAATCAATTTATTATGCAGAGCAGTTTTTCTTCGATTTCCTTGTTGTTATTAACTAGAAGATTCGCGCTGTCATCAATCGAAACGAAGAATTACTGAAGACCATTTTTCATTAAAAATGCTTTTGTTACTAATTTTTCTGAAGGATACGCTTTAACAGCCGTCTCAAATTGTAATAAAAGATAAGTGCTCTCTTCTTTAATTCATCTAAGCAACACAATCCTCCTCCACCTTAGGTGACATGCGGAAAAATCTTCCATTATCAAGCAGTAAAACATTATAGAATTTAATTAAATTCCCTGCGGCGGATCCGTGATACCGAAAGATTAATCTTCAGTGCATCTAAGTTTTTCTCTGGAAGAGAAAACTGCTCCATCAAAGAAAGACAGTAAACTAGAAGAAATATAATAATTGTGTCTACTGTCCGGTGAAATATCATCGCTTTGTTTGGGCTTCGTTGATCCTCTTCTGAATTTAAATGTCGTGAACTGAGAGCCAACAGCCAAGAGAAGCGGCAAATATCATTATTGTTTCACTTTCAAGAAGTATTTCAAGCAAGAAATGCATTCAGGATAAAGGGATACGGATCCCACTTTCGCCATCTTCTGCAACCTGGTCATCGATCTCTATGAAAACGTAACTTAATAAAAAAAATCTGTGACCTGGCCGAGTCTTCGTCTATTTCGTTAAGAGCGTGACATGAAACGTATAAATCAACATAGAAACACACGACGGTCATTTTTAGTACTGATAGTAACTAACTGAAATCTTTATGGACATGAATATCCTCTTAGTTTACCTTTCTAATAATCACAAGTTCTATAATTTTATGTACAGACACTTGCCTTGGATGATGTTTTTGAAAATTTTCAAGATGAAACTGAACGTTTCCGGAAGTTAAAAGCGTAATATATCACCTGGTAACCGCAACTGGTAGTACCTAAACACCAAATACCGCTATCAATTTTCGGTTGCATGAGGGCAGCAGGTCAACTATTATTTTTGGAAATTGTAATTTCAGTACCAAAATGCTATTTAATTATTTTCCCAACGGTTATCGTAATAAGACTAGATCAATTTCATTTCCAAGCGTTTCAGTTTCGACAGAAAACATCCAAAAAAACTCCAGGCACTACCCTATCAATTCAAAAAAGTGTTAAAACTCTTGTTATCGTTCAGTAAAATAGGCCAATGGTCAACTGGCTGTTATCAGGTTACTCGACTTGACCTAAAAGTATTCCGTTTCCTCTTCGGCTTCTTCGAACTGTACCCAAAAATTACCCGGAGCGTTAAGAAAGCTACAGGGCCTTTAAGTCCCTCATCTCGGGTTTCCCTCCAACCCTGCTTTTTTCGGCCGATTTTTTTTGCAGTTTCAAGAGGAGGAAGAACTCGGATCTCCAAATCCCAATCTTAAGCTGAGTACTTATGGTCTGACTCGAGTTGTTTTGAACTGAGCGACGCTCTTGGCTGGGTCAGACGAGAGCTAAAAGGAAGCTAAGGCCTGCTTGTTGAAGTCATGTCTGCTGAACCTCGCTGAGATGTTTGCTGTTATTTCAATATTGCCTGCTGCATTTCGAGGGTTGTCGTTAGGATAGCAGACTTACTTTCGCCGTTATTTCGAAATTATCGACTACATTCCAAGGTTTGTTGGTAGAATAATAGCATGAATTTCGTTATAATTCCATATTATCTGCTACATTTCAGGGGCTGTTGTCAGGATACCTTACGTTGATCATTTTTCAAAGGAGGTCCAGATGGTGTTACTCACTACGCCCATCTTGTGCAGAAGTAATTCTGCATTCTGTGACCAGTGGAAGAACTAGTGGCGAGTATCTCCGCATTGTAATTGACGTAGCAGCTTGCAGCTGATTTGTCTGGCGCTTGCGATAACTGTGCCAGTATGCATTCACAACTTCAATATCGGAGACGTTTTCAATGTGAAGCGGAATTTTGTTAAAGAACCTCGCACCTGGGTAGTAAAGCTGTTAGAATAATACATCGGGCAATTGCATTATCAGTATTTCTGATCGGAAGTCGCGTTTCAAAAGTCCGAACAATACGGTCTGAGTATCTGGGAAAGATCTGGTAATTGACATTAATAGTTATTCCACCTAGAATTTTCCAAACACATATGATCCTGAAGCGCTCGAATCTCCGTTGAACTGAGTATATTTATAGGTGGGCAAGTCTTTCGTGATAGTTTAAGTCTCACATGCCTCGAAGTTTAGCAGAAAATGATCTCTGGATAGCCTCGAGACTCTTTAGGTCTTTCCGTTTTCTCGGTATCCGAAGAAGTTATCAGTATTCTATACGTAGCAGTACCAGTTGTTTCCATTAGGTGAGCATTGTGTCTGCCTCTCTCGAAAAGAAAGTTCGAAGCACACGTCCGCTCTTTTTCTTGCCAATCGTAAAAATTCTGGCCACATTATCATCAATCGTGGCATTATCGTGCATTCTCACCCTAAGGTCTCTTATATCGTTCTTCCGATATCACTCCCAACACTCGGGCAGGATAATAACTTGACTTTTGCTGTTATTCTATATTATCTGCATTATTCAAAGGGTTGTTGTTCGGATAATAGCATGGCATTCTCTGTTACCTCTTACCATCTGTTACACTTTAAGTATCGTTAATATACAAGCAAGACTTCTACCATTATTCCTTACTATTAAATATTTTAATACATAAAACAATTTGAGTGGAAAAACGTTGAAGAAAAGGACGTGAATTTAATAATTTGCATTGACACTGCTTCATTATCAGAAGCGCTTCTGCGATGGAGGATAGGTACAATGCACAAAAGGGAACAGAATAGAAAATGGCGTGCTTTTTACGCGAACAAATCCAAAACACCATTGACGTCACAGCGCAACAGCCAGTCGCCCTAAGGCAGGTGACACACTGTGAGAGTATCGGCTACTCTGAGTGACTGTGACGCAACGCATGGCTTCGTTTTGGTCACATAGGAGTACACTGTTCTCTATCATCTGTTCGCTGTGACAACGCCCCTTGCTGCCTAATTTAAGCTACGAACCATATCCAGGCTACGACAGACAGGTATACTTGAAAGTACGGTCTGTGCATGAGCATGGGGCCTGACCAGGAAGCAAAGAGCGTAACTGAAGGACTCACGAAAAATTAGCACCAATAAGTGACGTCATCATCGACGAATCTATGGCTGAGCAGCCTAGGAGTATCTTACCTAATTTAACCAGAAAAATCGCCTTAAATTGCGAAATTCATCTCTAGCGTATAAATAAATTAAGATAATCTATGCTAATTTAGCAACTATCTTCAGAAAACTGCACTGCGTACTGGTGGAAACTTTCACAGCACTAGCGCCGAATTTGTTCCCTTTCGGTGACCTGATTTTACTTCTTTTTCTTGATTGAAGCCTTATTTACACTTCATATTCAGTTTACAGTGCTCTTTGCAGAAGATATATATTCCTTACCAACAAATATAAGCGCCATTATAGCCATTTCTGTACGCGAGAGAAACCACAGTAACAGTTAGCCATTGCCCGAACTTTCTGTACTTGGCGATAAAATTTTTCGGTATTTTGCAGCTAAAGTAGCTGGCCAGTCATGAGCGGGAGATTGAATGAAATAAATCGAAAAAATACGGCGATATGTTCAAGAAAACAATATTCGAAGGCCTAAGGTCCCATACTCAAATACTTCGACTCGTCGATGTGATGTAAATTTGTTACGCGCGGTCACGGCTATGTTTTATTTCAGTCCTATCGAGTCCTCCCGTTGCATTCTTTGCTTCCTGGACCTGACTGAAAATGGGCAGACGCATTAAACAAAATCGATCAACAAAGAGATAGGTGAATGTAGTATGTATAGTGGTATTTGATAATCAAACGCAAAAAAAAAAAATTATGTATTTATCTGCATCTATTTATTCCTTTCTTTTTCTTCTGCTGTTGTGCATTTATTTGCTTATGTTCACCGATTTTTTGTCTGGTTGTTTAGCTACGAGTTTTCATGCCACCCTTTGGCAGTGTTGGCAAGACACCATCATGCTTTAGAGAGAGAAATTAAGATGGATCTACGATTATTCGCATACCGCAGTCGAGATGACCTAATCTGCTGAGTTTTAACTTGTCCGCAACTGTTATCAATTTGCTACTTGCGACCGAAAACAAGCGGTAATCGTAAACCAATTAGGGCTGAGACGGCCCACGAAATAATCATACGAAGCTCAAAATATTTACTGGGAAGAATTTCTCACCAAATTGAAATACAGCATGGTATCAGCAACCAGCTGATGTATTAGGTGACGGGGATAGAAACATAGTAGGGTAACATGTCTAGTACCCGTCCACTTGGCATTAAAAACTCCATGTGTGAAAACTAGCAGTGCTAGAAAGCCACACATAGACTTAAACTGTAGACTAAGTAGTACCCTACAGTTTAAGTCTTTGTACGGCTCTCTAGTACTGCAAGTTTTCACACAGAAAGTTTTTAAAGCCAAGTGCACGGCTACTAGCATGGTGGACGGGTACTAGACATGTTACCTTAATGGTTTGCCAGGATGATATTGTCCGTACTAAACTTTTTTAACATTTTGAACTGGGAATGAAGCAGAGATGCACACTAAAATATTCCCACTGAACCGACCGACCCACCGATAACCCCCGTTCTGCTCAATTACGAATATCCTTAGTTACTTATAGTCCGAAGTTTAAGCCTAAGTTTCTGCAGGAAGACGATGTCACAGAGGAAAGATCAAGGGACGTATAGTATGTCGATAGAAACGGGGGACCCGTGCACGATGGTGTTCCCATGCAGGATCAACACGCAAGAGAGCAGCAAGTTGGGGAAGAAAAAGAAGAACAGTAAAAAGCAAGATTAGTAGGAGTATGAAATCAGAATGAAACAAACGTGGGCACGAAAGACAGACGTCCCGAAGGCCTAAGGCCTAATGTCTAAAGTAACCTACATAAACCCCCTGCGTTTGCTGCTCGCCATAACTTAGAATGAGCGAACCTAACTCACCTAACCCTATGGCCCATCCTATGCCCCCCTGAGGGGCAATTGCGAAAATCAGTCACTCAGTCGTTGGCTGTCCAACTCCAGCTATTGGTGGAAGCTGTAACCGGTGATGACGTCATCAGTGAGCAAGTCAATCCAGGGAAAGTTCTCTGCTCTGCGAGCACAACGTATTCTCCACAACAGAACCACATTGACAATCAGGAACAAGGAATGGGTATAGTCAAATTAATCAATATCTCAATGAACCTGATTCTCTACTCCTGACTGGCAATGGTCCTGTTGTTGGTCCGTCTATAGCTAACTGTACAGTATACTTATCTCATTTTTTATGGCTAGGTACGCTACTTTAGATACCTAATGTTGCATGCTATCCCTCCGTAAACATCAATGTAGTACGCTATCTCTTTAAGACATACACACACTCTTGTAGTCTTCATTTTAATATCAAGGCTCTAGATATTGAATATAAATATAGAATAACCACGAAGAGTTACATGTACGCAGCCCGTTTTGAATCACTTGTCTGTATTTTTTCTATTGATATCATTGCACTACCATTACAAGAAATTACTTGCAGTTTCAATTCAGTGTCATTGTACAGTCTTTCAAGAAAACCCACATTATCAATATTAACATCAATACACTACCGTTTTAGAATAATTCACCTCCAGCTTCACTATAAACACCAACGCATTGTCCTCTCAAAATAATCTACCAGCAGTTTCGATATAAACGTAAAGACACTACTGTTTTAGAATAATCTATCAACAATTTCAGTATTGACATCAATACACTGCCGTTTTAGAAGAATCTACCGGCAGTGTCGGTATTAACATCAATTCACTGCCCGACTAGAGTAACTACCCTGCTACGGCACAGTCGATATTAACATCAAAATACTACTCTTTTAAAATAAATTGCCTGCATTTCCGACCTCAACTTCAATACATTGCTCTTTTAGAATAACTTGCCTGCAGTTTCTGTATTAAACTTCACAGCGCAAGTCTGTTGGAAAGAACTTCTCTCAATTCGCAAATTAACCAACAGGCTACAGCGGCGGGGCAATAGGCCCCTCAGGCAGAGCGGCGGCCAGTGGTGCGCAGCAGAGCATCGTTCGCTCTGGTGACCATCAAAGCCTTTGCTTGTCCGTTCATTGCCGGAGGTTTTTTCATCATCGTCATCATCTGATCGAGCGATGGTACCTGAAATTAGGAGACGCAGCCTACTGGAATCGACATCCGTACAGTTTGGATATTTGAAAATCCACAGTATTCTAATAAAATGGCAGTATAATCTAAGGGAATGACGCTTTTTAAGATACGCCTACCACATTCATCAGCTGCAAGCTATTTGAATAATAGAAAATCCCCAGTAATGTCATAAGTTTGGTTCTATAATCTAATCAAATGTTGATATTTCTCAAATGTGCTTGACACATTCGTTAGCTACAATATCTGTTTGACTTAAAATTTGATGCATTTAAATGGAACTTGCTACTTATACTGGCAACACAGTCTCAGGGATTTAAAAGTTTGCTTCAACTGAGCTTCAAATAATCCCGTTAGTGACGCATAGCTTATATAATAGTTTATAAGGCTCACAAGACCGTCCATTTATGTAACGCTTGCATGACAGGATGCAGCCTATATTTATGGCTCTTGGCCAATAAAGCTCTCTACATATATAGGGCCAGGATTCCCTACTCTTACCGCCCACAAACCCCTGTGGATGTCAGAGGTCTCCACAAAGCCGCTGTATATGTCAGAGGTCTCTACGATCCCCCTGCGGATCTCAGAAATCTTTAGAGATCCCCTATGCAAGTCAGCTAGGACTCTACGAAGTTCTGCAGGTGTCAGAAGTCTGCATGAAATTCCCGTGGATGCCAGAGGTCTCCACGAAGTTTCTGCGAATGTCAGGGGTCTCCATGAAGCCCCAGCTTTTCGAAGTCTTAGCTAAGTCTCTTGTAAAATCAAAATTACACCTATGGCGCTATGTTGGAACAGAGTAATATACATCTGCTACGATTTTGTGTCAACAAAAGCACTAGCTACCGTTTTTCGTATCGAAAACGTCTCTTCTTACCTCTAGGTGTAGGAGGTCATGCACCTCAAGTCCGGAACGCCTGCCATATAGGGCATCACTCACTGCCAAAAATCAGAGGTAGTTAATTGCGACCTGCGCCTGCCGTAGCTGTAAATAGGCCTCAGGGATCAGCGGCTATATCAATCTGGACCTCAATGAAGGCCGCATGTGCCCACCTCTAACATTATGTCGGAGAACGACGCCCTACACCCCATACCAATCTCCGGCACACAACTCGCTCACAGGACGCTGCTCCAGGAAGTGCCGTCGGCTCGGAACTAATCCTAATCCAAACGGAAATGAATCCGCATGCACTAATGCTCACAGAATTAGTTCCTTGTGAATTGTTAATGTTGCGCTATGGCCATTTCCCGGTTAGGGTGAGTGATCTCCAGCTCACGTGTTGCTGGCGGTGAGTCAAACTAGGCCAGTGGGGTGATTCCATCAACAATATTACTTGGAAATTGTACACATGAATTCGCCAAGTCCTCAATTTTGATACATTCAGTAGAATGATCATATCTACTTTTGCCGACCTCGTCGAGCTTCAATTTTTTATGCTTTCGGTGTTGATAAAAGATCAAATATAAACAGTAAAAATAGATATTATCTGGGAACCTAAGTACCTCTACTGTGCAGTTACCGGTTCCTATTCTCCCGTCGACCATAATAAATATGGCTTTTCTTTGCTCCTCGTGTTGATTAGAAAACCGATGAAGAAGCCGAACGATGATTTCCACTAATGATATCCGTACCTTGCCCAAGAATACGTTGCAGAAGTATTGGCTACGCCTTAGATAGAAAAAATGTGTATTAGAAATGAGTCACATATAATGCTACTAATGGCCAGCATCATCAACAAATGGCTGCAAAGAATATTACTATGTACGTCGGCGTAGTCCATATATCCTTCACTCTTCTTAATAGTTCTGTCTCAGGAATATTCTTAAATTCAGCTTGCTAATCATTTTTGCCTGGCGGAAAAAAGCTCGCAGTGACAAGTACCATCTAAAAGCTACGGTAACGCATAGAAGTCTTCAGGCTTTCGATTTCAGAAATTTGAGTCTACAACGACCTTCTGGCTTTCGAACGCATCTTTTTTTATATCTAATCCTCCACATCAGGACCGAGCGATCAACAAAAACTGTCTTTTCCCACAAAGTGCGATATGAATATAGAGGAAATTGTTGCTGCAAATTGTAATTTTCCTTCTGTTGCTGAGGAGCAGAAATTATGGGCGCATGCGGCCACTTGCGGCTGAGCCGTATGAGTATGGGTGGCCGAAATTACACCCCTGAAGACCTCCTAACTCTACAAACAATACACGCGTTAAATTAAGATCACTGGCAAGAAGGAAATAAATACAAGATATTTTTCAAATGAGCTTTAAATCTTTAAATGAATTCTCTTTCTAGACTGACACTAAAATGATTATTATATTTTTAAACAAATACACTTTCAATAATTGCGATTTCGTATATATACATTTTAATACATTCCGTTTAGATTAAAAACCCTTTAAATACATGCAATTTAAAATAAATATACGTTAACTATATATTTATTCAATATATAAGTACTAAAATATATAGACTTTGAATAAATATCGTTTAAAATGCTCTAAATACACTTTAAATATATGAACTTTGAAATAATTACACTTTAAATATGCACCCTTCAAAATAGATACATTATTATATAAAGATATTTCAGAATACGTTACTTTAAATTAAAAACATGTGCTTGAGCATTATCGAACTTATTTCACCAGCAGTATATTTACTGTTAACGGTGCTGATTTTGATGAAAAGCTTACCTTCGAGCCGCATATTAGGCGACTGGTGTCACGTGCTTCCAGTAAGATTGGGCTTTTGCGTAAGGTGAATTCTGTGTTTGGTGACAGTGGGTTGTCCGCAGATGCTTTTATGCTTTTTTGCTACCTGTGTTGGAGTATTGCTAACCGGTCTGGGCTTCTACTGCTGACAGTCACTTGCGTCTGTTGGACCGACTTGTTAGTTCAGCCAGTAGGCTGTGCGCGGGTAATGATTTTGTGAACCTGTCCCATAAGAGAGAAATTGCCGAAGTCTGTATGTTTTATCAGGTGTACAACAATGAGAGGCATTGATTGTATTCGTCTGTCCCTGCACTTAAGGTGTTTAGGAGAGAAACACGTGCTCCGGTCGGTGAGCATACCTTCACGTTGGAGGAGGTTAGATGTCGAACTAATCAGTTCGTTTGGTGCTTCGTGCCCTGGTCTGATGGGGTTTGGAATTCTTTGCCGGCATCGGCTTTAGGTCGTGTTGGCCTGCAGGCGTTTAAGACAGCTGTTAATTGCCTTTAAGCAGCGTTTCGGGCTTCCCGGTGTTGCAATGTGCTTCGTTTGGGTCGTGCTACCTGTCTGTGGTGGTCCGTGCGTGAAGTTTTAATAATAATAAAAATGCCATGAGTAGCTTAGGGTAACGCTTCAGTTCGAAACTAAAATAGGTAGTAGATTAGATTAGATTAGATAGGCGGTAGAAGACGAACCAAAAGGCCCATTCCCAAAGAGACACCGGGACTTACACCTCGGCCCTCTATGAGCTATTGCCATTATGTTAGAAGGATGTAGAGGACTGGAGAAACGAGAGGAGAAAAATAGAAAATGAAAGAGAAAAAAGATAGGGGAAATAAAAAAGAAGGGGGAGAAAAATCTACGCCAAAGCGATGGTCATGAATGCCCGCAAGCATGATCGATGGCCGCTGATATGCGGAGCTTAAATATATTAGATGGAGCGGAAGTGAGACGAAGTCAGCTTAAAATGGCCTGGGAAGCTTTGGCCGTTAAGAGCTTGCGATTCGTGGAGAAGGAGTTCTTAGCTGTGCAACCTATTTAGTTTTAGTTCACCTTGCCCACGGTCTCGCCATAGATTGCTCCAATGATTTGACAAGTTTTCATGAATTCGAATAAATATCAGTTTTACTTTGCATGCTTCGTCTTCGCATCTTTAAAGTAACAATGAAATTTTCTTTGTTAACATGTCGCATCGAGTAGCGCTTCTATAAGAGACCCCAAAGACTACTTTAGTTAGACGTTATATTGACGTTTCTCGTTGTGCCTTACTTCCTTCAATTTTCGTACTCTGACTAGAGAGCTCTACATGTATCTGTTCTTCTCCATCCTTTTCAACTTGGTGCTTCCTTGTACAGTGTTTATACGAACTATAATTAATTATTTCTTTAGATATTTTACGTGTTCGAACTTACCTGGAATTCCAAATGCGCTGCGCCGTATACGTTATTTTACTGGCTGAATTTCATTCTTAAGTGGCCAAAGATTTGAAATATATCGAATGTCGACGGTGAATATTTCAAAATTATAGGATAATATATTATTATATGATGTTAATCACAGGTTGTGCACCTATTGAAATTCACAGGGATTCAAATGAGTAATAAAATAGCTATTCGTGAAATTGCAGCGATATTTTATGTAGAGTATTTTTCAGTATTATGAGATTCCAAACAGCCGAGATTTATTGTTACCGAAACATTCACGACCGATTAGCAGAACAAATCTACCAGGAACTTTTATGAATAAACTTAATCATCCATTTCCCGTTCTGTTAATCTCCTGTAGCTAACTCCTCCCGCAGGCGTTAGCTTTTATATCTACCAAAATTTCATTATATACAAAAATTATGTTGCCATTTCTCGCGTCAGCTCTAATCATATTAATTTCTTTCTCTTTTTGATAAATGGTAAAAATAAATTTGGCCTTAACCGCACACCCCTATCATAGTAACCCTGGCCCCATATGCACTGGTTGGTGCCGCAGGTAGATGTAGACCAGAGCCTAGTTGAGTTCACGGCTGCAATCGACCACTGATTGACTGGGTTATGACGTCATATATAGTGACGGAATACTTGTTAGACCACTGCACTCCACTCCCGAGACCCTAAGGCCAGTGCCCTCCCTGCAACTGCAAGTGAAAGAATTGCTGACGCTATACAAGACTTTCCTTCTCTAGTGTGGGCTCGAACTCCCAACGTCGTCATATTCAACAAAGTCAGCGACCCTAGCGCCGGGCTACTGGGAGTAGAGCCTCTCTATTGTGTACTATTGCAGAACCCGAAAATTATACTGCTACCCAAGCAAAATATACTGCATATGCGATAAAAATTCCCGCATCTAAACCACTTTGAGAATTTCTTTTCGAACGTCAAGCGAAAAAGCATATATACCGCGGCCATTCTGAGTATCATTATGACAGTAATATTACACCCTTTTTATATCATCTTTGTAAGAAGCCTAGAACCTCTTCCTTAAATATTCCATTCTAGTACAGATACATTACACCTTTGTTTTTTCATCTTATGCAATAAACCTTAATTTCGAGCTCATGACTGATTCTCATCATACGATGTCAAGATTACCACCTGTCTTCTTTTTATTTTCTACAATAGTGTGCACTAACTAACTAATTCTAGGCCTCACGAAATCAAGTTTGCCACTTTTCCTCGCATTATCTTTGTCAATAATTCATCAGTGCGCAACCACTTCAATATCATTAAAGCTACCATTTAATTACCACCTTTCTTTCTTTTATCTTTCTTGATATGAGATTATTTTTTCCACGCCACCATCTCGGCGACCAAAGCACTGCGATCTTTCCCATTCTAAAGGCTCATTGCAACCGAACAATGTCATCCAATTTGTCGGCATTGCCACAGACTTTCCAGCTGATCAGCCTCGCTTAGCCTCCGCACCTTATTTGCTGCGGCGTTAGAGTCCCGTCTGACACTCATAACAATATCACGGTCAGGCACCAGCGTTGTTATCTTTATCTACGGGGAATCCGAGGCTGCTTAGAGAAAAGGGAAAAAGTGTAGACGCGTGAAGAGCTTAGAGGGTATGAAGGGACAACAGCTGAGAAGAGGACTAGTAACGTATGTGTATGATGTGTACGTTTCTGGATTGTTAAAGTGCCGCTCTTTTCGTAAAGGCTGTGCATGCCGTCGAGGAAAAACAGACACATTACCTTAGTTAAGTTAATAAACTAATGTATGGGGAATCCCTTGTACAAGGCATTAGTGAGGCCACTCTTAGAATGTGTTGTTCAATTCTGGTCGCCACATCTCTTTAAAGATATCGATAACATGGAAAGAGTCCAACGCAGAGATAGGAAATTTATACCTCAGCTGAGAAACAAGTCGTATGAACGTTGCCTAAAAGAACTGGGTCTGATCTTTCTCGAGCAAAGACGACTCAAGGGGCAACTAATAGAAACATTCAAGTACTTGAATGGCTTCAACGACGTACCTATAACGGGACTCTTTGAAAGAGATCTTAATGATCGCTTGCGAAACAACGGTCAAAAACTCAGGCATAAAGCTCGAAGAACAACCTTAAATCAGCAGTTTTTTTTCCCTATTTCATAGTCAGCATTTGGAATAGACTCCCTTCCGACGTTGTTGGTGCGGAGTCGGTCAACTCGTTTAAAAATCGTCTTGACTGACATACATTGGGAAAGACATTCTCCACAGCTAAGAACTCCTCCTCCACGAGTCACAAGCACTTAACGGCCAAAGCTTTCCAGGCTATTTTAAGCTGACTTCTTCTCACTGCCGCTCCATCTATATCTTTAAGCTCCGCATATCAGTGGCTATCGATTATGCTTGAGTGCATTCGTGATCATCTCTTTGGCTGAGATTCTTCTCCCCTTTTTTTTCCTTTTTTTTTCTCTTTCGCCTTCCATTTTTTCTCCTCTCGTTTCCCCAGTCGTCTACATCCTACTAGCATAATGGCAATAGCTCATAGAGGGCCGGGGCGTAAGTTCCGGTGTCTCTTTGGGAATGGGCCTCTTGGTTCGTCTACTGCCGCCTATCTAATCTAATCAAATCATTAGAGCCGTCGCAGAAGCTCACAGTTAGCATAAACACCAGGCAACAACACTGAGCCCTCAGATTCGAACAAACATTGTATTCAAGTGCAGACACACAGGACACTGTCACCTAGAGAGTAACGCATTCCCTTCGCTATGGAGAGCTGGAAGAACAGCCGCACCGTTAAACAAGTAGCACATATTGTGCACTAAAGAAGTGGAAATTAATTTGTGGAGTAATTATCCCCGCAGTGGGAGGCAATTAGAGCGTCACACTCGCAGATGCTAGCGCCAGGGATCGCTCCTCTGCCACAATGAGGAGTTCTGGAGGTGCTTGGCTCTCAGAGTCAGCGCTTCCGGTGTTCAGACGCTGTTGTGGGCATTATGATCCTGGCCAGAAATGGGAATTGTCTCGGGGCCGCAACCGTCGCATGAGCATCTAATGCTAGTTCTCTGGCAACTTGTGATCGACTGCAGCTGTGCGCTGATCTAGGGCCAATGGGCAGCACGAGACAGAGCACGTGAATTTCTCAATTGCAGTGCACGGTCCAGCTGACTTTACCTTTACCCACGCTAACAGCGGGTGTTGCGTGCTTCACAATAGTGCTGAGGGTCCCGAAAACGATCCCCAGGCCAGGTGCGGTCTTTCTCAAGAGCGCTTGGCGAGATGAATCAGCAAATTTGCTCGGTGCGCATAGCTACCGAGGGGTACCTACTTAGGGTATGGGGTGACGGGTCGTTGATCCTTCCATTTTGGCGCCATAGTTCCTAGCGACCCGGCGTCGGCTGCAGCTGTACTTACTCCTTTGGGGCTGGTTAGCCCAGGTATGTTGCACGAACCAGTACGTATGGGTATACTAAGGGAGGGTGCAGTCAAAGTTGCCTTTACCTTCTACCTTTATTTCGAAAATTATATCAAGGAATCTTCAACATCTCAAGTACCAACTCAGTTGAAGCAGTGGCTGGTTGTGGAATACGCAATACGCTATCTGACTGGGTGAAAGAGAGGTGCCCTGTACTAAAGGGAAAATACAAAGATGTGAAAACCGCTTAAAACAGAAACTGTACTGAGCGAGGGCTAACTGAAACTGCTATTATTTGTTGATGAAATAATGGATAACCAGATTCCATATTTTACCAGGTTTAGGGCACTTCAAGTGAATTTTTAATTATACTTGAACATCTGTTGACATTCTAAACGAATGTTATGGTCAAAGCGGAAAGCGACATTCGTTTAGATTTTCAAAGACTCTGCGGCCAATACAACTAATTATCCCATGAAAGTTCACCAAATCATATAAAAAGTTAATACCAGGAATTAGATATAAACTGACAGGAGTTAAAAAACTACATTCCATTTTATACACTCATGCTCTGCCTAACAAAAATGGCATCCAAATTATAAGAAACTAGAGCAATCTGAGAGCTTACTATCCTGCCAAGCAAGGCTACAGTAGCGAAAAATTCAAGTTGGTTCTGAAACTATAATTTCCTTTGCATAAACACCAAAATTTAAAATCATTTGTGCCTTTTCACAATAATAACAATTTCTGTAATTTTAGAAAAATCAGTTCATAACTTTTTGAGTTATACTGCTAGCAAACGTTCTGACAAATATTAGTCAAACAAACAAACAAACCGATCATCAACAAAATTTAGTTCTTCTTGTCTCTCAACAATACTAGCAACTTCTGTGGGTTTCATAAAGATCTTTTCATAACTTTCGAGTTATTTTGCTAACAAGCATAAAATCAAGCACAGCGATAAACGAACCAACGACAAGCGAATCACTACAAGAATTTAATTATTACTCTTTGTAATATACCTAAAAATTCGTGTGAATTTCATAAAAACCGTCCATAACTTTTTACGTAATAGTACTAAGAAAATACATGCAGGCAAACAAACAAACGGTTGGACGAATCTTTACCAAAAGTTAATCATCTGTTATGGCTAACAACCCTAACTATCCCTGTAAAATTCGTAAGAAATTGTCCATAGCTTTCGAGTTATCTTGTTAACAGACAAAGAGACAAACATGACAAAAACCTAACCTCCTTGGCGGAGGTAGCCTAAGTAGCTCCTCGCCCTAGTCGTGTCCCAGATACGAACATGTGCAGAGTAGAACAAAAAACCCTCTGAAGGTAACTAGGTGGATGATATATTTATGTGTCAATAAGATTGGAAAAAGGAAAAGGAAAATTGCCTCTTCTAAGTGTTATTACCTCAGCCAAGGAGATTATGCATTTGCCGAAGTTGGTACATTATTCTGTTTGTTTGTCACTAAGATCAATAAAAAAGTTATGGACGCATCTTGATGATATTCATGGGGATTGCTTGGTATGCTTGGAGGAGGAGATCATTCATATTTTTGTGAAAATCTGGTCAACTGTTTGTTTGTTTGTTTGTTCGTTTGCCTCTCTTTTCATCATTAAATAACACAAACATGGGTATCTAATTAGTTCGCCTGCTTATTTTTTTTACTATATGTTTGTCACAGGTTTTGTCAGAACGTAACTCAAAAATTTATGGATGGATCTTCAAGAAAATTACATTACCGGAGTTGTTAGAAAGGTTAAGAGGCGCTCGTGACGTACTTTTGGTGTTGACCAACTGGTCATCCTACGTTTAGAAATTACTTTTTTAAACATTGCCTCGCTTGGCGGAAATATGCGCTCTCAGAGCGCTTCTCTCGTTTTTATTGTGAGCATCGTCCATAATCACAAAAGTAATTGTTGCTAAATTTAGTCACGTTTCACATTAGTAACGTTCATTTTTTTTCTATACAAGTTGTTTTTAAACTATGGCGTGGTTACAGCGCAAAGGAAGCAATAAAACTAGGTTTCATATTCATATTTTGCTATTAACATTTTAACACGGCAACCCTACCTGCATACACACACCCGCTACCCCGTTAAGTTCTAAGTTATTCATGTCGGATACTGATGACACTGTAGGAAACATACAGATATATGTATAACTAAATTAACCGTTCAATGCATATTGTACATTACTTGGTATGTACCCAAGAGCGTTTCTCCATATGGAAAAAGTTAAGTAAAATCGAGCATTGAAGGGTTAATTTAGTATAGTAATTAGCTACAGATTTTGGGGTACACTCACTATTGCTAGGGATCAAACCTAGTTATAATATCGGGGAACATTGAACATTGGGATCTGTTCTAGATATTAATTGAGACTAAGTTTAGCCAAAATGCGGATACATGGAAAATTCGAATACTGTGCAAATATGAAAAAATGACTTGAATGTTATGAAAATTCAAACATTGAAAAATTCAAATGTTAAAGTTAGGATATTTTCCAAATTTTCGGGACAATTTCAGAATCTGGGGTATTTCAGATAGTAGGAAAAAGATTAATTTGGAAATTATGATCAGCATACATGGAATACAGTGGATTTAGGAACATGCTTTCTTCGGTTATATATGTTCTCAAGCTACAAGTTTTTCCTTTTAACCTTTTATTTCGACTTACACTTGCAGTTTGAGGACATCATGAATTAGTTACTAACTAATAAACAACACTAGGCAGTATGCATGAATATTGTATCGACATTATTTAGCAACTATTTACGACTGCTAAAAGCATTTATCTACATTACAAAATAGAGGAAGAAAATATCAGTTTTAGGGTAAAGTATGTAATATTCACACAGCCAGAAGTACATACATTGGTGCTATGCTAAGGTACTCGTGTAGANGAATATTATATATATCGATAATATTTAGCAACTATTTACGACTGCTAAAAGCATTTATCTACATTACAAAATAGAGGAAGAAAATATCAGTTTTAGGGTAAAGTATGTAATATTCACACAGCCAGAAGTACATACATTGGTGCTATACTAAGGTACACGTGTAGATTATGTATGTTGGTACAATTGTGGCTATACATATATAACACTAATTAAACATATACCTACGTATCTAAAACGTCGCCTTTCATGTAGTAATAATTATAATGAGAGTAATATGGATTATGAATAATAATGATAATAATAACAATAATAATACAATGATGATAATAATAGAAATTAACAATATAAGCGCATCCTAATAGGAATACGGGCCTGTGTTTGATTTTTTCTTATTCAATGACTTTGCAGCTGCTGGTAAGATTTTTTTCTGCATGATGATATAAAAATTTTTATATTAACTGACTACGTCAGGTCTTTAATCTCGCATGGGTTTACCAGCTCCGATTTTGCCTCGGCTATAATCATATGCAGCGTTAAATGACCGGTTTCTTTGATTTTTTTCAGGCCTAGATATGCATTGTTGCAGATTAAGTGGTCTCGGAACCATCTTATTAGGTCCTGTTACATCGAAGCATTTCTATGATCTCAGACGAAACTCATTAGCAGAAATGCGAGTTTTGATAAAACCTGATACTAAATACACCGGTTGTCCAACACTCTCTATCAAGGCCAATGGTCAGCCAATTCTCTTGAAGGCTATCGAGACAAGTGGTACGCTAGGTCGCTGAAGCGGAATCGAAACCAATGGAATATCAACTAGTAGCTAATTACTGCCCTGTGTCTGAAGACGGGTTGCTGGTTGCTTAGTACAACTGGTTGCTCAGTACAACCACAGCTACCTATAGGTCGGCATACTACGTGTCCCTTCCATTTCCTCTCTTAAATCACCATATTTGTGTCTAAGGAGGCTCCAATATCTACAGTTATATAAATATAATGATAATGATTTTACTGTAATCTAAATGCAGGCTAATCATTCTACAATACGCAGAGAAGAATAACCGACACAGTTAGCAGTGCAGCGATGACTGTCGCATAATTATTTCTAAAAATTGTGAATATGTTACTTATATAGTCGCCGCGGTTGCTACCATTAGCGTCGTATATACTCGCGCTGCATTCTATAATTATGCAAAATTTTACTATCGAATGCCGCGATTTATCGTTGCCAAAAGCGGACATTCTCAACCATAATGCTGCGATAATGCGGCGATAAACGCCGCCAGAGGAAGTACAACCTTATATAATAACACGATACAATATTAGCATGAGCGACGATATGAGTAGGTTGCCGCGGCGATATGGTGCTTGCTTGGGTAGGGAACTACAGTCATTTATGATTAGTTCTTGTCTGTTATACTCTTTTCGGCACCTGTTACAAGTATTCTGTAATAGCTCGCTGGATGAATTTGTCCAACTTTTACTACTCTAAATTTCACTTAGTTTCACACTGCTCGGACTATTGACGGTTCTTGTGCGGGCTTTCACTTCAAAAACTTGATTTGGTTGCTTATAATCAAGTTTAACGTTGGGTTCAGCACATAAATAACTAACCAATAATCAGATATTTTTTGCTCACCCTTAAAAACAGCACACACTATTATAACAAAAAGTTCCACATAATATGGCCATACAAAAGGGACGTATTGTTTTTGTGGAACCTCAGCGAAACAATCATTAGTGTATAGGTGAGGTCTATACCTGTAAAATATCAAAATTAACTCTT
>LQNS02278163.1:10352126-10369291 GCA_001587735.2 Parhyale hawaiensis
TGTGTGTGTGTATGTATATAAGGAAGTGCGTAATGTACTTTTTTGGTAAATCATGAACCAATTCTCACTGTATGTTAACAATACTCATAGACTTCACTATACTTAAGGGCTCACTCAAAATGACAAATAGGATCCTACAGCTCATCGATAAAATTTCAATAAAATGTTTTGCAACTAACATTACATAGGCATCTCACACAATAAGCAAATTGTTTGCTGTTATGTAAGGAACGACCTATTCAGCAAAAAAAAATAAAATAAAATTAGTATATACAGGTTAATGGTGGGCGTTGATTAATAAATTATGGAATACCTATACAACCTAAAATTTCATCAAAACTAAGTTTACCTTCCACTAATGGCCTATGCTAATAAATGTATATTTCTTGCTTACACTGGCCTACAAGAAAATTCTCTCAGGTGGCGGACTTAAGTATGACCCTCACAAACAATGTCACCTGGACTTCCTGAATATCCCACAAGGTCATAATTCATCATTGGCAGCTGACTTTAATTACACCAGTAAGGAAAACTTGCCTCCAATTCTATTATTTAAGTATTCGTACATGACATTTTGCGTAAGCATAGCATTACGTGGAACAACTGCGAATAATGCCAATGGGCATTGCCGCCCGTGATGATTTGAAAATAGGAATTAATAGACAAAATCGAATTTTATATCTGAAATTACAAAGCAGAACTAATGATAACACAGTTGGAAGAATTTCAGTCGCTAAATGCTGGTTGACCAGATGTAAAATGCACTTCTTGTATGACAAAAAGAACATCGTATTATGTTTGAAGTGGTTATGTTGGTAACAAAATTTGTATAGAAATATCATCAATCACTCGAACGACCAGTAAGGGGTTGTGTACTGTAATCTATGCCATACTACATAGGTCCATTATGCTACTCACACTGCATTGTTTTTGTTGTAGCTCGCTTAAATTTACCAAAGGGGAAGCGATAATATACTGGCAACGGTACTGCGTGTCCCCACGATGACTGTTCATGGATCAGACGCTCAGTGCCTGTCACACTCTTGTCACTTGAGGTTATGCTATGTCACGAGAACTCCAGTTATGAAATGATGGTAAATAGAAAATAAATAAATTACACTGATTGTTTCAGTTATCGTGGTCGCAGTTAGCTTGGGGGCAAGATCGACTTCAAATTTGGAAAGATGTGAGTCAGCCCGACTATATTTTTCAAAGGCTGCTAAAATCATCGAAACATAAGCATTACCTTGCACTCGCCTACAAATATTCTCAGGAAAGACGTCGTACCTCAGCCATATCCAAGACACGAGCATTATCTTTAATATAAATCTGCTAGTGGTTTCATCCATTCCCTTAAGCCACGTCCAGACTACCGCTCATATGAGCGAAAAACGCTGGTGCGATTTCACAGAAAGCAGTCCAAATCTCGCGGCAGTGTCCACACTGTCGCACGGTGCAGTGTAGCGACGCTTGACTTTTAACACTCAGTTTTGTTGGTACTCTCGATCATTGGTCCAAAGAAGCTGCAGTTTTTTCCCCATTAATAACTTATTTTACTTCTAGTATCGACGCAACTATAAATAAGCAATGCTTCTAAATGAAGAAACCACTTTTATGCGTTTTCAGCAAAACGCATGCTGTCAACTGAGCTTGGGTTGACATTTTCACTTTTCTTTGCCAGTCCCTATTGTTTTCGAGGTTGTCAAGTAAATAAATTCTTAGCTGGGGCTCCTTGACAATTTATGTTCCCCATACGTAGCGCAAAGTGTTCAGACATTTTATTTTGTCTCCTAAACCAAGGCCAACCAGAAAACAAGTAGGTGGCATTGCCTAAACACAACCGTGTAACCACAAAACGTCGATAAAATATTTACCGTCAACTCGAAGTTTTCGACACAAGTGTCACTACTGCAGTGAAGTTCCTTATTTCTCCTCAAATTTGCAGAGAATTAGAACTTTGAGAAGCTTAAGGCTTTTAATATGTCTATAAAGAAGCAAGAAAACCTTACGGAACGCCTAATTTATTCGTTTTGCGTGAGAGAAACGAAATATTCCAAGGTGAACCTGTTTTGGCCGCAGCCTAAATCGCGCGAAAATATCCAGCAAGTTGACGCTCGCGAAAACGCTCAAAGCTGCGATTTGACGACGAAAATTCGCAGCGATCGGCGAAATCGCCATAGTGTGGACAGATCTCGGCGGTAGTCTGGACGGGGCCTTATACTTTAAGTAGAAATAGTCCCGTAAAAAACGGGTATCACTGTAAGGGTATCGGGAGGGAAAACAACAGAAGTCATTTTTGTATCTGTGATACTAGTGTTGACAGGCCATACATGTAATGTCTGGCTTAGAACAGATTATCACAATTGGTAGCCATGTAATAGCAAAGCCACACTATACATTCATCGGAACTACATGATACTAAGATGGGCAGTTCGCACGTCATTCATGCCACCGTATCTACGCTACCGATTTGAAATATGTACTCGAACGGCAACCGAACTGCATATCCTAGCAATTATTTGGGCGTACGAAAGCATACGTGGCTCTGGCATAGGTGCCCAAGCCTACGTGAATGACGCCTCTGTTCCGTGTAATTGTCACAAGGGTCGGCTGGCATTGGAATTTATTTAAAGAGACACTTTTTCGAAAAAATCATAACACTGTAATTACTGCTTCTGAGAGTTAGCAGATTTACACAGCACTAGCTTTTTTTAAATTTATGTATATATTTTTAACAAATTTCGCTAATTGCTTAGCGAAAAAATTTTTTATCCGACGGCTTTGTGCAGTGCAGAAGATACGTATAGGTGGCACTGAATTATGACAGGAAGCATTCACCTAGCCTACGACTTCCAACGTTCATTTCGCCTTTGACATAGAAAATTCACCTCACCTATGACACAGAACATCACATCGCATATGACGCAGTTCATTTACTCGCCTATGACACAGAACATTCATCGCACACATGGCAGAAAATCACCTCGCCTATGATAGAACACTCACATCGCCTATAACTCAGTTCATTTATTTCGCCTATGACAAAACACACTCACATCACTTATAATACAGCTGATTAATATCGCCTATGACACAGAACAATCATGACACCCAACGTTCATCTCGCCCATGACACAAAAAATTCACCTAACTTATGATACAGAAAATTCACCTCACCTATGACACAGAACATTTAAATAGGTAATGATGAAATTGACTTCGAGAATACCGGCCGAGTATTCAATAGGTAATTTAATGCAGAATCAACGTATTTCAGTTTAGATTCTAATTTACCATCAATGCAACGTTTATTTGTATCATAAAGAGATGAAGTGGACGTACGAATTAACAGAAGATAATTCTGATATCATTTCTTTCCCTAATGAGCTCCATATCCCTCAGCAAAATAATTATGTTATTTCTGTAAAAATTAAAACATTTTACTAGGCTTTGATAAGATACTTAGTACCTAATGTTTCAGTAGGAGCTTAAGAAAATCACGTAACAACAGGTAATCCGGATGTTTTGTCGGCAAGGTTTTGGTTTACAAAGGTTTTTTCGGTATTCAGCATCTATTATATCAGGCATTTTTTCTTCAATATTTTAGTAATCTGTTACGGCACTTAATTAGTTTCCTAATATCCCAGTAATTATGGTACCCAAAGCATTTGATGTTCCTATACTCCAGTATTTTGTCATTCCAAGTATTTGAGTTTCCACCATTATTCTAAAATTCTAGTAATCCAAGTATTTGATTTTCCAGTATTACGGCAATCTGGCTTCCCAGGCATGGTGTGTTCTAATATTCGAGTTAGCTATAGAATTTCCAAGATTTTTGTTTTTTTTATATATTCAAGTAATCTAGTGCTCCAAGCATTTTGCTTCATGGCATTATAGTAATCTAACATTCCCGGTATTTAATTTGCTAGTAGTCTGGTACTTCACTGGCATGTAGTTTACCCGCGGGGCATTCACTTTTGAACTAGAGACGGAGTCTATCCTGCCGGGCAGCGGTTTCCAAAATCCCTGTATTCTGGTATTCCAAGTTGCAGGTTCCCAATGTCTTGGTGGCCTTATTATTTCTCCAATCCCACACACAACAATACAATAGTTTAACATGGTACACCCTTAGCTGCTAGATAAATAGTCCATTGAGTGCATAATGTGAATAGTCTTGGTCGCAAAAATCGATTGTCTCTCAAACAACTCAATTAAAATACTAATTAAAGATAGATTGATATTTATGTTCGTAATATGTATAATGAAAAGAGCGATATTTTAAACTGTTATCAATCATGACACAGTAGGCATCGAGATAATGTATGATTTGTGCACAATTTACCAAATATTATGTTTTACGGCAACGCTGACGCTAATGAGAAACATGAATTTTCAAACGCGATGCTTAGGGTCGTGCTGAAAATTTGGGAAAACCGTAAGTTATAAATATACCTATGTAATTTAACAACTATGACGCCGTAAGTATGGTAACCTGGAAATATTAAAAGGTAGAAAATCATGAATACATTTAGCACATATGATGGGTATGCCAACGTTGAAGACAATGAGATTGTATAAACATCGAACCTAATTTGTTAAATATCCAGTTAGAGATTACAGTGATTGTAACGAGATAATATACAGTACGCAGTTTATATTTAATTTAATAAATATGGTGCTGATAGTGGCGATAACGGCAATCAGATATAGTGAATTTTAATTTAGAGCAATGAATACTCAGTAGCACAAATGGTGCTAAGAGGACTACTGACGACAATAAAATTTTGTAAATGATGGAAACATAATTTGATAAGTATAATTCTAAGTGCAACTCGAAAGGAAGAAGGTATTAGGCCGGAAACTAAGCTCCTGCCGGTTTTAACATCCCAAAATGTTTATAAAAAATTGGCATGAACTTAGTTTCCAGTTTAATATTTAAAAATAATCTCATATTAAGCATTAAGCTCGAGGCTAATTATCGTGAAACACAAAGGGTAATCTCTAAGTTCAAAAGACTTTGATGTGAATGGAAACACGAAAGTAAACACATGTCTAATGTAAAGTTTCGAAACGAAGAAGCATTTCCCATTAATCTTCATAGCAAAGAACGATAAGTTGAAAACTTATACGACGATTGGCACTAACCTCTAAACACGATATACAATGCAATACAATGTATATTAGAATACATATTAAATTCAAAGTCACTCTTCACTTGTATATTAATAGCAGTTGAGATAACTCTTCTGCTCGCACCACCTTGCGTGAGCCACAACTTTTGGACTTGGTAACAAACGTCAGGAAAGACATGTCTCACTATAGAAAAGAAGACCAAATTATCATCAACACAGACTCAGATCCATTATAGTTTGTTATAGACACAAGTGAAAAAAAATGGCAACGGGAAAATTTAACTGTGTCGGTGCTCATACTGTACTTGCATACTGCAGAAGAGCCGACAAACAGCATAACGATGAGGGGTATCCTGATCTTATGTAAGTTCTAAGGCAAATACCACCATAAACTGGGTGGTTTATTAGTCTGCATGTGTCACGTCCTAACTTCTATGGAATCTTATTATCATGTACTGCAAACAGTAAAATGGCTGAATTGGTATTGTTTAATAGTAAAAAAAAAAGAAGTCCAGTTTCATCTGTACTTTAATTTTGAGTTAATTGGCGGAGGTCGATTTAATTATAGTTTTTAATCCTGAAGCTGAAAAATCATTGACAACGAAATAGTACAGTTATTAAAATGGTTGTAAGGGTTCCAGCATTAGAAATATTAATACAAACTTGATTTATTCAACTAGAATTAAGCTAGCTAGAATTAGCTAGCTAGCAAAGCACATCCTCGGCAACAACACTCTGATAGGCACTGCATGCTGCCGAACAAACACTGCCTCACTGCGCGGACTCACTCCCCACAGTCGCTTACAGCAACCTGTGATTAACTAACTAACAACCCCTTAGCTCCTTTAATTACCTTTAAATCATACCAGTTTCTTGTTACTATTAGCAATACATGATACTTGAATTATTATAGAGCATGACAATAACACTTGAAATACCTAGTACTGTAGAACTCCTGAAACGGACACTTCCCGAAAGAGAGACAGTACATCAAAGGGAGACGTCCCAAAACGGGGATAATCCAGAAACGTAAACGGGATACAGAGTCTCTGTTGGGTAGTACGGGAGTAGCAGACCAAGGCTGATGATACTTACTAGGTTGACGCACGCGGAGGGCTCAAGCTGCAGTGCACCCTGGGTAATGAACTTGTGACGTCACAAAATGCTAGTACGTTACATAAGTAGCTATTTTACATTGTTTTTTCATCATTTTATTTGGGCCTCCAGAGTTTCCTACATGTCCTACAATCTTTATAGTTGCACAAAAATACGTATCAAAGCATCTACGAACTGTTATAGCTTTCATAAGGATAAAATTTTTGAAAGAGCGTTGGCTAAAAATCTTGTGAAAGAGCAGATGAATTCAACCCGCCTTCAAATAGGCTACCTACATGTGTCAGAAGCACTTTTAGAGTCAAGTTTATCGTCTTCAAATTTCAATAAATCAAGTGAGTTTTATCCAGAGTAATATGGCATTCTGAAGATGGAACCATAAGGTTGAAAACCTTTATGCTTTCGATTTATTTTTGTCTTCCACCAGTGACCTGCTATCCTCTATAATTTTATACCGCTGCAACAAAAATGGTTCAGATGCGTATGATTAAACGCCGGGATAGAACTTTTTAAAAAGATTTGTAAAGGAATCATTCAGGTATCAGAGAAAGAAATTTCTTTCCTTCCGGCGAAGTAATATTTAAGCAAAAGTCTATACATGAAATGTAGAAGCCATACAACTGCTCGGTAAAATTAGAAAAAAGCATCAACTGCTATACGCTGAGAGCGTTACAGCAGTATAAGAGGATGCGTCACGTCTGACTCGCGTTAACTAACTTGCAAAAAATTAACCGTATTCCCAACACCTAAACTGTCTTACGGAACAATGTTGTTGAACCTGGTGAACGTTGAATCCGTAATTCTTTCCAATGATGCTTTAGTTTTTTTCTATTAGGAGAGTGGGACCCGTTAACGACGCGACGCCACAGCTTAGGTCAACATTTTATAGACACTTGGCCGTATGTTGAAACTACTAGCACTTCAGAGTAGCACTAAGCACTTCAGGCCAAAGTGCCACTCCAACACTTACCACTTCAGACCGTAGTGCGACACTAGCATTTCGGAAAAAAATGTGTAGTGCCACTCCGGCACTTCGCACTTTAGATTGTAGGCGCACTAACACTATGAGGTTCAATATTCAACTTCACAGCACTTTTCATAGTGTCTTCCAACACAGTAACACACAGTGCCCAACAAGAACATTTCTGGCTGGTATTGGTTGGTGTATTGACGTATTAGCCATGGATCTCGTTGGTATGAATAGAAGGAAACTCTTACTAATATGCATAAAAGGATGTCACGCTGCAGGATGTCACGCTGGGCTTTTCACTACGAAATGCTAGTGTGGCACTACGTGCTGAAGTGCGGAGTGGTACTTTGGCCTGAAGTGCTTAGTGCCACTCTGAAGTGCTAGTACTTATTAAACATACGGCCAATTGTCCGACCAGGTGCATGCCTGTTACGGAAAAAAAACAACCTCAATAATTATGAAACTTTATCCTGCAGAAAGTTAAAAAACGTTCGTAGATGCTTTGATACGTATTTTTGTTCAACTATAAAGATTGTAGGACATGTAGGACACTCTGGAGGTTCAAATGCAGTGACGAAGAAACAGTTTAAAATAGCTACTTATTAACGTACCAGCATTTTATGACGTCACAAGCTCATTTCCCAGGGTGCACTGCAGTTTGGGCCCTCCGGGTGCGTCAACCTTGTAAGTTTCATCATCCTTAGTGGCGGACGTCACAGTGAGTGACTAACAGAATGGCGTAGCAAAACTTTCCTCGCGGCGCATAGTACAGTCTGTACAACTTCACAATACTTTGCTAAATGGAGCTAACTAAAGAAATGTTTCATGAACGTAGGGAAAATAAGAATGTTATAGAACTTGCCATCATAAAATGGAAACGATATTTTTATAAACGTTTTTATATATGTAAAACCATTTAGCTTCGGTGAGCATTGGACATGGAAGTTCATAAAACGTACACACATTTCACATCACAAAAAACCCTGGAGTATATCTATCAGCTGGAGAACAAAAGGGCTGTATAAGTTAACTACGTTGAAATCGAGACGGTGTTAACTTATTCTGCCTATTTGCCTTTCAAATGTTGTATAACTGCGCCATTGAACATGCATTAATGTCTAATATCTCACAACCGTAGCTGAACAGAGTTCAAAAGACGATATGTTTGTATCATTGAGTTATCATCGACATATAATTAACTCTTAATGGGTAAACAATGATTATTGTATAGGTTTTGCCCGAAATGGCTGAATTACAGAAGAAATCGCTCTCATAGAATAGTGCAACTGATCACCTCTAATATTAGTAACCAATCAAATATGAGTGTCTTAATAATGGCTAATAATAAATAAACTACCGAAAGAAACCCAATCGATCCCAGTAGGTCAAGGATGAAACCTACTGACTCAGTCACTGTCGGGAGATCGAAACTTCGAGCGGAGCCAAAGAAGAAAAATTTCTACGGTCACTGGCACATTACCGTGGCCACCGATTTGACATTAGGGGTCTGAAAACTATACACGAGAAAAAAAATGCGTTAACAAAATCGACCTGAGCTTCTGGGGAAATTTCACATTCACGAAATATTTCCCAGAAAACATGGTAATACGTTCATCATTGTAGCAACAGATCTCAAATAAGAGTATTACATTATAGGTACCTACTGCAAAGACTTGAAAATCATCGGGCATAACCAGCTGGGAAACAGAACTGGCTGTCAGTCTGCAGCCAAACAAGTTAAGAGTCTACCTCGGGTAGCTTCCACCTCCAAGTTTAATCTAAATTGCACTGTAAAATGTGTCGACGAAAGTGTATTCAGTACGTACAGCCTTCATGCTATCGGACTCGGCTATTAAATTATAGAATTTTCAACTACATTTGACCACCTCAGATTATTTCGCCCACAATATGTAAAGTATTTCTTCAAAATAGAAATCTGTGCGGCTGCCAGACGGGCGATGCACTGGTGCTGAAAGCATCACTGCTTGGGGACTGGCTCAAGCTGATGGATCTGTTCCTAAGTGAGTCACCCGACCCAGGGACTGACGTCACAGAAACTTAACAGTGAGTCACCCGACCCCGGGACTCTGACGTAATAAAACAGACCAGTTTCATTAAACGCGGTTTTACAAACATGGTACTCAAGTTCGATTCGAAACCCAGTTGCTTGTGCAATAGTTAACCCTTTGTCGCATGAATTATTCTAGCTTTCTCGCAAGATAGCTCTGTTGAAATGTTGTACGGAGAAAACGTTATAAGGAAAAGGGTTAACTATGCTGCGCACTCGTGCTATGTTAGCACAAATTAAGAATGTTTCCATGCAGAGACCAGCATGAAAATCAGGAATAAAGTGAATCTAATGCCGAGGCCATTCTTTACAAAATGCACACTCAACTTCTGAGTGAAAGTCGGTAGCCAAGATGCCATTAGAGTGTACTCAAGTTCAATGACGTGCGAGCAGAACGGCCGTTCATTAGTTGAACGTGTGATCACATAGTATGACCTCGGCTTGAAAAGTATTCGCACAGTGAGCAAACTGCATTCCAATGTACTGTGAAGACTAGAACTGTTTTTTATGGTCCGAACAATAGACCGCAACAGTACTTGACTCTTAGGTCCAAACCAGCCGCTGACGCTGGCGGCCAAAATGGGAAAAATGGGATTTTCTCAAGAGCTCTAATGAACACGTCAAGACGGCAAGCGCCCAAGTGCGTCCCCGCCGTATCCAAGATACCTTCTCCACAAGAAAAATGTTGGGTACCTTGGAATTATTTTTCTTCAGTATTAGATAGGGAGAAAAGAATAGCTCTTGAGGAAATCCCGTTCTTCCGTTGCCGAATTTTGGCCGCCAGCGTCAGACCTAAGAGTCAAGTACTGTTGCGGTCTATGTCCGAACCATGGACTATGTGCATAAAAAATAGCTAAGAATCCAAACTCGAAAAGTAGATGTGACTAGTAATTAAATGAATCTAACGAGGCATATGAATCCTGTTTTAAATTTTCTACTTTCGTATGAGATATTATAATCAGTTGAATGTCAGTACACCAACCGTAAAATCGAGAGTTTCTTCATTCGTCTTTTTCTTTAATCAAATATACCTCAAAAGCAAACATACAACCAATTTTTTTTTTTTTCAAATGCGCCAACCACGCACCTAAGATTATTACAGTAATAGCCCCGCCACCGTGTCGTAAAAGTTTTAAATATCATAGCAACGTGTGTATGTAGATAACTTATAGATCATGTCTACATGTACAGGTAAATATCATACATACCTACCTAAATAAACGGCTATGTATGTATCCATGATGCAAGTGGTAGCTTATGTACATCCCTGCAGATCCTTCTCTTGCAAACTTAAAAAAATCTGACACTTTTCATACACAGGCATCGAGAGGACTCATAGTAACGCGTTCATGCCTAGTAATACTCTGAAATAGCTCGTCTTTAGGAATTACGCTAAATATCAGAGTTATTACAGCTTACCTTTGCAATTTACAAACAATATTTTTGTTATTGGAGCTTAATTAATTAAATCGTAACAAACTTAAGCAATGAAATGACACACCTAGAAAAACATGCCAAGCTTTTGTTTTCGATGGCAAACCTCTGAAATTACACTGGTGATCGGCACCAAAAACAATTGTCCTTAATTAACACAAAGCAAATAATCATAAGAGGTCTTATGAATAAAAGCCTGTATTAGTTGTACCGGCACCAATGAAAGTTTGATAAATATAAAAGAAGCATAATCGGCACATAAAAAAGCCCTATAGTTCCATATGTTAATAATTACCAACATCAAAAAAAGATTAGAGAGAGCGGGCTCGTTATCGGCCCGAAAAAGTCCTATAATTACATTATTAGTAAATATCGGCACCAATGAAGCTCACATAAATAAAACGAACCAGTTATCACCGCTGAAGAATGTCCCATAATTGCATATGCCAATAGTTATCGGCAACAATAAACCTCATAGAAAGATGCAGGTCTGCATATCAACGACCCTGAAAAAGTCCTATAATTATATGTATGCCAAAGGACACCAGCACCAATGGAGCTCATAAAAGCAGGGCCGTTATCGGCCCGCAAGAAACTCTCATATTTTGAAGAACGGATTCCGGCACGGGCAGATGCGGTCCATGATGGATCCGAAATAACGGACCGCTCTGTTCACCCACGGGTTCGTCCGGATGTTTTCTCCAATGGCGGCAGGAATTCCTCGCACCTGCGAACAATAGCAGCGTTAGCTGGGCAAGGGAACATACGTGGTAACTTCCATAATGATATTTTTATTGCAGCATTTTCCACTCTCCTTGTAAAAGATTAAGGGTGGGTTCGACTGGGTCGTAAAAGTCGATGTAAGCCAAAGCCAAACGACTTGACTTGTCCCAAAAAATCCAGACTAGAGCTTTGGTTCGTTACTTTGAATCGCGTGGCAAATGTTACAAGCAATCCGATTACACTGATCCGACTTCATTTTACGGGAGTTAGGTTGAGGTCCTGGACGTCCTGCAGCTAACTGATAAAGAGTCAACGCCAGAAACTTGAATCAACATGTCGAAAGCATTGCGCTTATCTAAAGTTTCGGAGAAGTCAAGCCTCGAGAGCCTAATTTCGCGGCCCAATCGAATGCGCCCTAAGCAGGGTTCACACCATAGTTTCATGTTCAACGTGCAAAGTACATTATTTTCGAACACGTTGTTGTTTTTTGTAAACTCGGCTGTGCCTCTACCAAAAAAATTACCATACTTTTAGCCGTGGTATTAGCTAGCTTAGAGCAGAGGTCAATACTGACGTTTTGAGCGTCTCTTTAAGTTTGCAGTGAAACAACAGTCAATAATCTAAGCATTTTGCTGTTGTTCAAGGAAATAAAGTATTCGGACGTTTGACGGGCAGTCATCGATGGCGTCAAAAGTCTGCAGCGTCAATCCGGTTTTAGAAAATCCATGTATGTATTACAGTACATAGAAGAGGAACAAGTTAAATGAACCCTGAAGTGTATATTTTGGAGAGTACTTTCCCTATCACAACATATGTATACGGACACACTCACCCAAGGGCTGTCCCGAGTGCCTTTACCTCAGCTAGGAGATGTTGCAGCTGGCAGCAGTTCCTGCTGTCGATGTTAGTTTGGAAAGTTAGGTAAGTCCTCTATATTTCCTTTTCTATTCCGCGAGGTGAGTGACTGGTCCCTGGGACTCCCATCTTCTAGTATTTGGGGGGGGGGCTCCAAAAGGGACCCTCCGTACGGGCGTTTCTTACGCCTGCTTATTCTCTCTTTTATTTTTCTCTCGACCCTGTGCCGCAAACAGCCGTACCGTATAGGGTTAGAGATGCTTTGGGCCTTATTTCCTGCCAGTAGTACCTCGCTGGCCACTTTAGGACCAGTAAGACTTATCTGAATTCGCAATAAACTCGAGACCTTCCAGCAACAAGCCCAGAGAATTAATACTGGGAATCTGTCACTATGCGACTGGTACTGCCGCGGTGGCAACATTTTTACTTCTACCAATTTCACTTCCGTACAACTCAAAAGTTGCGCTTCTATTGACCCTGCGTCGGGAAATCGCTCCGCAAATCTTAACGAAAGCGGAGTTTCCGTAGTAAAATGAGGTTATTCTCGACTGGCTAGACGTCATGACGATGCCATTCTTCTCCACGATACTGAAGCTGAACAGCAGGGCCTATTTAACTGAGGTCAGTTCTCAACCAGCTAGACTTCTGTGTTAACTAAAATGCCCCACAATTATTGTACCGATTGATAATTGAAACGAGATTATACGAGTACATCAAAACTTAGTGTTGAATCAACGTGATTTTTGCATATAAAAAGCAATGCGCTCTGGTAATATGAATATCTTGGTTAAAAACTAGAACTGGAATCATATAGAGTTTTCTATTGATTTACATTATTAGAAACAGAGCCGAACGCTGAAGAAAATAGAGTTTCTTTAGTGATCAACTATATACATTTAAAAGCTCCGAGCAGAATCTACTGGAACTCTACAGAATACAGCAATATAAAGTGTGATAATATAGAATAGGAGTGCATCAAAGTTACAAACTTCATGTTGTATCAACTCTAATTAATTTAGAAGAAAAGGATTAGTACTAATAACGTTTTTAGTATCAGCGTTAAAGCCTGTATTGTTCAGGTAGCTACCTCAAGTTTTTTCCGCATTCTATTATTTGCGACACACCAATATTCTCATTATTTGTATTCATTATAAACAGTGCATTATATATTGTCGAGATGGAAAAAATTACTATCAGATTCAGAAACTTTCCAGCCCATGATTTTTATTATAAATAATTTATTAATACTGTATGTTTTTAAAATATGAAACATAAGCAATATACACTAAATCCATCACGTACGGTACTTCCCTAAAAAAGCCCCAGTGCAAAAACATAGGAAGGAATCCGAGTCACGTGTTCCAGCGCTTGAAAACCATTTCATTGGCTTTGGCACTCAGACTGTTGTAGTATTGGCAAAGTCGTCTATGTTTTCCTTTTTTGTTTCAATATGAAGTTCCATTGCTTGCACCCTACCCTTCCTGTTCCCGCATAAAATTAAAAGCAACACTCACCTTCTCCCACTGTCTTTTTACGTCTCATTCTAACACCTTATAAAGATAATGTACAAAACAATAAGTCCAACTTACATGTTTTCATAAATACCCTCCCCGCCTGTAAAAACAAAACCATCACTCACCTTCCCATTTACCACCCATGACGTCTCCGTAAAAATATTCAAAATACCTGACCTAACTCACTTCGATTTCCAAGTGACCCTCCAAGGACCATACAAATAAAACTGACCTTCAATAATGCCTCTCCCTCGGTTTGACGTTTCACTTTTCGCCCTTTTGTGATACCTGCATCAACCTCGATTCCAAAGTCACCCTTTTGCGACCGTATAAAGAAGAACGATGCTTACTCCTTCCCCCGCCTTTACATCTCACTCTCTGTCCCAGGGTCATACCTGCATCAACTTCGATTCCAAAGTTCCCCTCCCGGCCCATAAAAATAAGGACGATACTCACTCCCTGTCCGAACTTCTGAGAAGCTTCGACATTGTTGTTCTTTTCGGTGATTTTGAGAGCTGCCTCTTTTTTGGCGATGTCGAGGACCTCGGCGACGAAGGAGGCCACCATTGTGCGCAGTCCAGGGCAGTCTTTAGCCTGCAAAGGAGAGGCAGTGTTACTGAAAACTGAAACCATCTTCTGCGCGTAAGGCCCGTGCTACACCAACACTAAAAGCTAGGCAAGGCAATTTTTCAGGGATTCAAGTTGCAGCAATGCACGGGTGTCCCAAGGAATTCAAGTTATGTCGGTGGGGACATCAGACTGCTGTACCCTCAGTCACATTTTTTATAAGCAACAAATTTTTTGCGTTTCGCCTATCTTGCCAGTTGGGCTGTGACCTAATGCCGGGCTGCATGAGTCCGAACCCTGGACATTCTGGGTGATGGTGATCGTGTACGAGCGATGCCGGTGCGTGTGCGCAGTGCCGTCACTGCCGTCACGCCGTGACAGTTTTAACAGTTTACATGTTGCAAGCACGGTGAGAGGGTTGCGCTGCTCTCTAAGCAACCAATATGGCTGCAGACTCGCCTATCGGACAGAGAGTCCTACGAACAGTTGAAAATAGTGCCGAGTTTTCTGATATATGGGACTTTCAGTGGCCAGATGCTAACGGTCAGCCTAAAGGAAAAGCCACGCTAATGAGGGGTCGCATTATTTAGCGTAGAAGAAACTTGGGCGAAAACATTAAATTAAACTTACCTAATGCTAAAATCCACTAATTAAATAATTATTTTATAACATTCTATCTACAATATTGTTTTTGAATATGTTTATTTTCAATTATCATTTGAAATTTAAATGTGTTTATCATTAATACCTGTTGATGCTCTCGTGGGACTTATGACAACAAAGTGGTAAACACCTTCCCTGTTATATAGTTATGTGTTCCATATTACTGAGTTCNCACAGTTTTTAAAATTTAATTTCCAATATGATCTTAAACTTATGTAGTCCTACTCGTTCCCATGAAAAGTAACCTATAATTGTTCATTTTTTTATTACTGAAAATCCCAAATAAAAGAGTATTGATAACATTTCTATAAAACAAACCCCGATACCTAGCAAACCACATCTGCAAAAGCATCAAGTTAAATTAATAACATTTTCTGTAAGGTATAACATTCATTGCAGAGTATAATTATATGTACAGTCTACATGCTTTTTGTTGTCATAACGTAAAGTATGATTATAAGCATCTGGTCACTGAAAATCCCATCCATCCACCAGAAAACTCAGCACTATTTACAATAATTATTGTTCGTAGGACTCTCTGTTGCGCAACATATAAACTGTACGGCACTTGGCACACACGCACCGCGCGTACACGATCACCATCACTTACCATCACCCAGAATGTCAAGGGTTCAGACTCGTGCTGCCGGGCCACTCGTACATTCTCGTGCTCTACTCGATGCGAGAATGTACAGCTGGCAAATCGTTTTGATACACACTTAAATTCAGTAGCATAGATACAGTTGTATATCTAAATGACGTGCGAAATGCGCGGCTTCGCGTCAAGTTGCAAGTGCGAATGCTAAGCGTGACCCTGCATATAGCCCATAAAGCCGGAGCCACACCAGTGAAGCAAACACCCGGAGACGCAAGAAATTTGGTGCACGAAAGATGGCAAAGGTCGGGTACAACAATCTACTGTCCCCACGACTGCAACCCAGATCGGGCGACACAACGTGCATTGCTATAGGTCACAAGCAACGTGTCTTCAGCAATAGCGCATTGCGCTAGTATAGCCCTGGCCTAAGGTGCAGTCAGTCAGCTTACGTAAATCAATCGAGATGAGCTAGTGCAACTAGCATTAATTAACTTGACCCGTTGTCACTCTTACGGGATTGGACGTGATGAAAATATCATGGTTCCATTATATCTGGTATATAAACTATTAGGCTTATGTAATACATATTGCTTTTACTTGAGTAATTATATGGCGCCGTTACGCCAGAAACCACAGTTCTATAGTCAAACTTTTTTTTAGATATTTTAATTCTAAATATTATATCTATGGGTCTACGTCCTTCACACAAATATTTAATTCCTCTAATAGGTGAAACGTGTTTTAACTAACGATGACATTAAGTGTAAAGTCGGCCATAAAGTGTAATGAAATTCTTCACACTTACCAACCCTGAAAATCCACGGGTTATTCCTCGTACGTTTCCCGACAGATAAACGGTCCGGGCCTTCCTTAGTCCGCCAGCACCACCGACCAGCACCCTACTACAGCTCCCCTTCAAATTTATTGGCCCTCATATAGGTTAGGTGAGGCCAGACTGGTTGGCGTAGTGTTCCAATGAGCTTTTATTGAATGAATGTTGGTTTTAAGTGTTTTTATGGTAAGATTGTGTTTTTAAAAGAGTTTTTTACTTAGCGTCGTCGTTTGATTGACCTTATTTAGCGTAGTCACTAGAACGTAAGCAGAACCAATCCTTGCCTACACCTAACCTTAAGGAAGACTGCTCATTTGGACGTTAGAAGTACCAGTCCTGGCCCTTACCTAACCTAGAGGAAGCTAACTCATTAGCCTGTATTATTACACCGAATCGCCGTCTAATTACCTCCGGCAGGGAGGTTATGTTTTCGTCGTGTTTGTATGTCTTTCTGTTTGTTCGTCTCTTTGTCTGTCACCAAGATAACTCAAAAAGTTATGAACCGATTTGGATGAAATTTGCAGGGATTGTGAAATGTGTTAGGAGGAACAGTTGATTAACTTTTGGTGAAGATATGTCCATCCGCTTGTTTGTTTGTTTGTTTGTTTGTTTGTTTGTTTGTTTGTTTGTTTGTTTGTTTGTTTGTTTGTTTGTTTGTTTGTTTGTTTGTTTGTTTGTTTGTTTGTTTGTTTGTTT
>LQNS02278163.1:10374870-10395977 GCA_001587735.2 Parhyale hawaiensis
TTTAGGGTCTCTGAGACCTAGACACCGGTTGGTTGACCCCAGACAGGCTAAAGTGGGTGAGAGCCACCCGCCCACGGGGGCAAGAGGCTAGTGGAAGTTGAACTTCCAGTAGGCTCTAAACAAAGCACTTTCGCCTCAACTAACGTTTCGGTTAGCTCAAGGCGAATTGTTTTCTCTAAAAGACGAACAGCTAGAATAGTTTCTTGATCCGTCTGGTGCAGAAGTTGGCCAAAGCTCAGGTTGTCGTAATCCGGTGATGGTATTGCAGTTAGTTGGCTACGCGTTTCGATCATAGCTCATGATCATCTTCAAGCCGTTGGAAGTTACAGGAGAGCTGACGTCTGTAGTTGATGGTAAGAAGATAGCTGCAGGTAGAATTAAAAAAGTGCTATCGTTGGCAGACGGCGGCTTCTATTTATCGCTGTTGAGCGGTCGAAGGCTGTAGCGGTGCGCTTTGATTGGCTGGTGTGCTTGTCGGGTGGTAAGGCTAGTTCGCTGGCTGCGGAGTCTGTGGTGGATAATTACGCTTCTCCATGCAACTTAAGCGTTCTACAAGATCCTGTCACCTGATTGTTGATAGCTGGTCGTTTAGTTCTGATGGAGAGAGCTTCCATTATCTGCAGGCGTTGGAAGTTGCTGTTGCAATGAAGGATTGTTGTTCCATTTACGAACATATCTCTGGTCAGGATCATGTTTTGCTGCTGCTGCTGCTGCTGTATGTGCTTCTTTGGTCCACCCGACCCGAGATGTAAACAGAGGCGTCTTGATAGAGTGGTTATTAGTCATACCTATATACGAGAAGCGTATATAGGCATGGAGAAGCGTAATTATCCACCACAGACTCCGCAGCCAGCGAACTAGCCTTACCACCCGGCAAGCCCACCAGCCAATCAGAGCGCACCGCTACAGCCTTCGACCGCTCAGCAGCGATAAATAGAAGCCGCCGTCTGCCAACGATAGCACTTTTTTAATTCTACCTGCAGCTATCTTCTTACTATCAATTATTACAGACGTCAGCTCTCCTGTAACTTCCAACGGCCTGAAGATGATCATGAGCTATGATCGAAACGCGTCGCCAACCAACTGCAATACCATCACCGGATTACGACAACCTGAGCTTTGGCCAACTTCTGCACCAGACCGATCAAGACACTATTTTAGATGTTCGTACGACTTACGCCTCAATAAAAATTTCAAGTTATCTGAAAAAGTCTAGGGATTTCTTTACGAGTATTTAACTATCATCTTCAACACGACACTGTCATAATTCACTTTGTGTATATAAATCGGTAAGTAATCATATCTTTCTCGTCATTGTCAAATGAAATATATCGGCAAAAAATGTTAGAACAGCTCCTGGGGAATTTCAGAAGTGACTGAACTTCACGCGCTACCCAAACTGAACCTGTCATCATTTATGACAACCAAAATTCCTCTAAGTAGTATTATGGATATTAGAGGGGCCCGTGGATATTCCACTGTTGGTTAGTTAATGTCCTCATTTTTTATAATGAACCAATCCTAACCTACGCCATTGTAACTCACTTTAGTTCGTAGCTCGACCTAATGCAGCTTCTCAACCTATCCTACCGATAAATATAGCGCCTGTTCCTTAATCCTAATGAACTGCTACGTCAAACCTCAAGTGCGCTGCACACGAGAGTCGAAACATGGCAAACTTGCTCCATATCCTTCCCCTTGCGCTGCCGTGTATGCAGCTTCGACTTATCTTACATAATATTCGATAACTGCTTAAACTACGAGCCGCGGCAGCCGTTCCACTACAGCGAGGGCCACGTGCTCACTTTAGACCCTGTCTCTGAATTACTATTGAGTTTCAATTCAAAACTGTTCATATATGTTGCAATCGATTGGTCTTAATAGATTCAACCGTTATCATGCGCACAGAAACATCTGTTCCAAGAATGTGAAGGCTTCGGTCTTCCAACTCGTAGCAAGTCCATCCCTAATAGTGTAGGCACACTATCGTAATAATTGCTTATCCGCTTAACTTTTCGCTTTGGCCGTCATGCTGCCGTGACTACAACTAATAGCGCTTGAAAGTCACGGATTTACATCATCTTTACATCATGAATAGTTATAACAAAATAATCTGCATGTATCCGTTGCCTGCATTTTCTTAAGTTGATCTTATTTACGGAAATAATCATGCTAACTTTCTAAAATATAAAAAAAATGACACTTTTTACTTTAATTTAAATTGTTTCATTTTAAAACTTCGAATTTTTCACGCAAAATATGTATCATAAAATCTACATCCATTGCCTATATCTGCTTATCATACTTTCTTAATATTAATTTTTTAATCATGATACCATCTCTTCAAATCGCAAAATATTTTCGTTGCACTCGAACATGTTAAGTTTATTTTTACCTAAAAGCATCTATCAATAATTCAGGGAAATAAGCTCTGCTCTCGTCCTACTGCCTGCACAATTCAGAGCCATTAACAATGCATCGTCTTGCCTCTCCTCAATAAAGCTTACGAAGTAAATAGAAAGCTTGAAAGGGCAAATGTCAGACAAGTTTGAGAGCAGCGGGTCAAGGCCACCTGTAACGTACACCCTTTCACTGTCTGTGAGGCACTGAAGCGCGCCAGAAAGGTAGTTCTCGTTTTACTGGACTACTTCCGTGACGTAGCTATACCCACGCCCAGGAAGCAAAGAGCGTAACGGGAAGACGCACGAGAAATTAGCACTAAAAAGTGATATCATCGACGAATTTATGGCTGAGCAGCCTAGGAGTATTTTACCTAATTAAACCGCAAAAATTGTCCTAATTTGCGAAATTCATCTCTAGCGTATAAATAAATTAAGAGAATATGTGCTAATTTAGCAATTATCTAGAGAAAATTACAGTGCATGCTGGTGGAAACTTTCACAGCGCTTGCGCCGAATTTGGTTCCTTTCGGCAACCTGATTTAACTTCTTTTTCTTGATTGAAGCCTTATTACACTTCATATTCAGTTCACAGTACTCCTCACAGAACACTTCATTCCTTACCAACAAATATAAGCACCATAGTAGCCAATTCTTTACGCGAGAGAAACTGCAGTAACAGTTAGCCATTGCCCAAACTTTCTGTACTTGGCGACAACATTTTACGGTACTTTGCAGCTCAAGTAACTGGCCAGTCATGACCGGGAGATTGAAGGAAAAATAAGGCGATATGTTAAAAAAAAAAAAACATACGAAGGCCCGAGGTCCCACACTCAAATACTCCGACTCGTCGATGTGATGTAAATTTGCTACATGCGGTCACGGCTAAGTTTTATTTAAGCCTTGTTGAGTCCTCCCGTTGCATTCTCTGCTTCCTACCCACGCCACTGAGACGCAGTTCATTCACAGAAGACAGTTATGTCAGATGTGAGTGGTTGCACATACGGCCGTAGAAATCCTCAGAATTGTGACGTCAAGCTGTGCCCCAATGACATGAGCTGGTATGCGTTATATATAATATCGGCGGATGTCTTCAATCAACGTAGACTGGAGATCGAGTAATTAATTATTCGTTGTTCCGCTCCAGATGTAGAGATCTTCGGCTTTGCCAGGGTCAACTCTCAATAACAGTCACTGACGATTCATGACCATCGATGGGAACACATAAATGTACTGGGATTATATAAGAGTACAGGTGCTGCAGATATACCAGAGAGTTCTAGTTGGGGGTTGCTTGCCTTCTGAACAGCTAATACTATGAGCTTAGGGCTTTTATGCCCTACTGGTAAGGTGTGCTCGCACATAGCCAATAGCGTCACGCCTTTGTGGAATTAGCCAAGATTCTTCGCTGCAAAAGGAGTGACGCTATTGGCTTATCGTCACAATTCTGAAATTTTGTACGGCCGTATACGTAAACTCTCAAATCTGACGTAACTCTCTTCTGTAAGTGAACTGTGGCCCCCGAGACGCAACTCTGTCGGAACGTCATTGGAGTAGAGAAGCGCTCCAATAGGGCATACCTCCCCCAAGCAACGCAATGCTAATGAAGATTTCAAAACGTTTTAGATTCCAGAATTTCATCCGCATCATTATAAAAAATTAATCATCCGTTCCTCGTAACATCCCGAACAGTTAATGAAAATTTCATGAAAATCCATCCATAATTTTTTAAGTTATGTTGCTACCAGACAGACAAACGGATAAACCAATACAAAAACGTTACCTCCTGGGCAGAGTTAACAAGCTGGTGTTCGTAGGGGAGACATCAGCTAATATCTATTATCGATTATAATTATAGGGCCTTGGGGAAGCCTGTCCACGAAGCACAAACCTAACCGGTACGTCACCACTATTATTACACGGTAGAAGTTGCGGTATCAGTACAAATTAGTCCTGTTGAGTGCAGTACAGTGTAAGGAGAGCTTTCCTTCTTCAGCTCTGAGGTCATAATAATAATAATAATAATAATAATAATAATAATAATAATAATAGAAAAATCATAAATCATTCGACTAACCTTGCCTTATATTTGAAACCGTCATCAAAATACCCAACTTTTGGGATGTAAGTAAAACTTATGTGATTTATAGTCTTATACCTACCCAAGAGAAGCCAATTTTTTGCATTTTACATAAAGGCACTTACCCTAACCTGAACTCACCTAACCTACTCTCACCCTAACCAAAAATTTACGTAGCAAAAATCAATTATGATCCAACGCATACTGGGATGCAGGCTTCATACTATACCAGTATCGCTTACTGTGGCACCATTGGACTGCCAGAGTGACGTCACAACGCGTAGGCCACGTGAAATTGGCAAGAGTTAAGCACATTTACTAGGGCAATGACGTTGTGAGGAGAGGCCAGTTATTCTTCAGCACAAAACCGGCCCCCGCTGATCTGTCCTTGTACCGACAGCTTAGGCCTACACTGCCATCACGACAACGTTCTCAGAAATGCTCGAGGCAGTCTAAAGTTACCCTGAATATCAGGTAACGTTTGCAGATAATTACGCTTAAGTCCCGAACACGATACTGGCCGTTATCTTCAATAATGCTGAGACAATCGGAGAAGCACACACATGAGTTACAGAAATCCGACTACTGAACAAAAAAAAATCCGTTAAGTGAATGAAAATATAGATAGAACGAAATACCTTAAGTGAATAAATAAAAATAAATACAGAAAGAAGTGCGCTAAGCCTCTTAAAATGACGGCACAAAATCATTACCTCACTAAAACCCCGTGTCTTTTACACTTTTCGTAGTTCTGTTCTCAGCTGTATTAGTTCTTTTCTATCGTTACGCTGTTCAATTTACCCATCGTGAATTCAGAGGAAAACGTTTACGCCATGTGAAGGAAATAAAATCTTGTGGCTATGACACTACATAGCGGGACTTCAGGCATTTTCAGTTCTGGGATTTAAAAAAATTGGTAAGGCAACGTACCTCTTGTGGATTCACCAGACTCATATTTTCTCCTATCTAACTGTTCACATCGACACGAAAAGATCAACCAAGCAACCCACCAAGTAAACAAGCAACCAATCAAGTGAACGAGCAACCAAACATGTAGGCAAGCAACCAACAAACTGCGCATAATTATATAGGGTAGCTGCCGACAGGACGACTTTCAGCTGCGCAGTTTAAGAAGGGAAACTTTAGCGCCCGTATAATTTAAATAGCGTCGGCGCTGGAGTCGACGATCATTGCAGGGCGAGTTCAATTTGCCCAGCCAAGCCTCTCCAGCAGCTCATTTGTGAGCCAAAGAAGCAGCCGACAAAGGTCCTGCCCTGCAACGCTAACGAGGGGTGAACACGCAACGTCTAGAGGGGGAAGGGGGGATAAGTGTGCGTTGGGGGTAAAGGAGGGGGCAGGGTGTGTGAAAGTGTGCGAGCGTTTGAGTACGAAGGCTGGGCAGAGACCTTTAAAAATAATTTCTTATTGCTAGTGTGACTTAGGGGTTACTGCCTCGCTCGCTATCACGAAGCCGGACGTTCCAATCCAAAGCGAAGGAAGAAAGTGTTGGAGCTTGACAATGCGTGGGCAGCATTTCTGTCACTCATAGATAATCTAGCGGAGTTATTGACCAAACGGGGGGTGCAGGTCTCACATTAGCCTTTCGCCATAGCTCAGGCGCTGTGTAGTTGACTACACCTGCACACTCTTCCATGTCCTTGAGGGGATATATTTATCTACAGCACGAACCAGTGCACGTGGGTTGCTTAGTTGAGGTGTGCAGTCAAAGCACCTTTACCGCAACCCCAGGTAGCCTAGCGCGTTTTTTTCGAAGCTTCACTTATGAGTCTGACCTAATTATTAATTACATCTCTCATCACCCTCACTCACCCGCTCCTTAGCCCTCGTATCACCCTCACTCACCCGCTCCTTAGCCCTCGTATCACCCTCACTCACCCGCTCCTTAGCCCTCATATCACCCTCACTCACCCGCTCCTTAGCCCTCTCATCACCCTCCCTCACTCGCTCCTTAGCCCTCTCATCACCCTCACTCACCCGCTCCTTAGCCCTCATATCACCCTCACTCACCCGCTCCTTAGCCCTCGTATCACCCTCACTCACCCGCTCCTTAGCCCTCTCATCACCCTCCCTCACCCGCTCCTTAGCCCTCTCATCACCCTCACTCACCCGCTCCTTAGCCCTCATATCACCCTCACTCACCCGCTCCTTAGCCCTCGTATCAACCTCCAAATCCAATTCAACTCTATGGACAACCGACACCCATCAGTCAACACTTGACCCCGGCATCACTATGAACGACTCTACCCNCACCCTCACTCACCCGCTCCTTAGCCCTCGTATCACCCTCACTCACCCGCTCCTTAGCCCTCTCATCACCCTCCCTCACTCGCTCCTTAGCCCTCTCATCACCCTCACTCACCCGCTCCTTAGCCCTCTCATCACCTTCACTCACCCGCTCCTTAGCCCTCACATCACCCGCACTCACCTGCTCCTTAGCCCTCTCATCACCCTCACTCACCCGCTCCTTAGCCCTCTCATCACCCGCTCCTTAGCCCTCTCATCACTCTCACTCACCTGCTCCTTAGCCCTCTCATCACTCGCTCCTTAGCCCTCTCATCACTCTCACTCACCTGCTCCTTAGCCCTCTCATCACCCGCTCCTTAGCCCTCTCATCACCCTCACTCACCCGCTCCTTAGCCCTCTCATCACCCTCACTCACCCGCTCCTTAGCCCTCTCATCACCCTCACTCACCCGCTCCTTAGCCCTCTCATCACCCTCACTCACCCGCTCCTTAGCCCTTATCTGTGCCTGCCGCACCCGGGGCCACTGCTACGACCACCGGTCCCACTCGTCTAGGAGTCCGACGGGACAACGACCGTGACAAAGGCGGCGGCGACCGTGATGACGACAATAGGACCTTTATTGCTGTATCAATAGTATCAATGGACAACGTATAATAACAAGTCACTATAATAGGTAGTTGCCATAATCGCTTACAATATAATTACCAGTCATCTCAACATATACATATGTGCGTGGATCAAACGTACGTTATTGTACTATGGTACCTTCTTACAACGGTTATTTGTTAACGCACTAACCACCGACGAGTTATCTGTTACCGCAATAACTACTTAACATAGTAACCAATATCTTTATTATTATATTGAGTAGTTTTAGTCTCCGTCTGGTGTCGTTGCCGCTAGATTGTCTCCTTCTTCGTTCCCTGTGTATCACACTGCTATCTGTGCACCTTGGGTACGTGCTTCCACAAGGGTGTGTCCTAGTTGCGCGTACCCTTGTCGTTCAGCCCTTTCTTCTGAAAGAACAGACTGAAGAAAGATCAGTAGGAGTACAAGATTGGAAGGAAGCAAAGTGGGCACGAAAGACAGCCGTCCCAAAGGCCTAGCTAATGGCTAAGGTAACCTACACAAACCCCCTGGGGGCGCTACTCCCCACAACATAGGATGGGCGAACCTAACTAACCTGACCCTATGGCCCATCCTATGCCCCCTGAGGGGAGTAACCAATATCTATTTACAACGATTTGCGGTCACCATAGCTCTTACATGAGCTTGCAATTACTGCTGTTAACAATGCTAAGTTCAATACCACTGTTTCTGTGTTTCTGACACAGACGGGAGCTAACCTCTCTTTCAGACTGCTACTGCAACAGCCTACCCAGAACAGTAAATACAGGCCATGCCTCGCGTAAAGAGGCAGAGTAACTCCTCTCCAAATATCGTAATACCCTGTCCAGTACCGCCAATATTGATTCTGTCTCGGATGCAGAGAGAGGGTAACTAGTTTCCAAATACCACGCTACTGTGCCAAATACCGCCAATACTGACTTTGTCTCTGTTACAGAGGGAGGGTAACTCGTCGCTAAATACCACATTGCCCTCTCCAATACCGCCAATACTGACTTTGTCTCTGGTGGGGCGGACCGTTTGCTGAGGAACTCTGCTATGGTGGAGCCGAGGCCTCCCTCTGCGGCCCCACTGGGGCCCGCACCATCGCTGGTGGAGGCCATACATCCCACTGCCGCAGAGGCCCTGTATAGACAGAAGGGACTATGTCAACACAGCATTGTATGCGTGTATCTACCAAATGCGACTATCAATATGCAACGATAAGACAGCAGTGATGTTCATGCAAGGACGGCAATGATTGTACAACATAAATTCCATAATTTAGCCGAGTATGCCAATAGTAAAACCACAAAATAACAAAATAGGAATGATTCCAAAGTGAAAATGACGCATTGCCTTTTTTGTAGGTGCGAGTCTGTGATTATTACGAGGAAACATCAGTGCCGCACTATGCGGGCCTTAATGATTGCATTCTGGAAGACAAAAGGCTTTTCAATATGTTTCTATAAAATAGAAGCCAGTGAGAAGCCGATTGGCTAAATTTAACTACGATCGACGATATAAACACATTTGGTTCTTCCAGCCCACGACCCACAAAGTTCGGACTACGAACGTTCATTGCAACAGATGTCTCTGAATGAAACTAAATGAACCAGTGGTTCGTTAACGAAATTAAATGAAAGAGAGCATTGTGAATGAAATTAAATGAAACACCATCAAGTCTGGTCGGGTAGACACTCAGACAAGGGGACACTTATGCATCCTCGCGGACACTCCACCGGCAGTAATACGCCGTACGAATCACTTTGCCCCCTGGAAAGCAAGGACTCGGTTAGCAGTAATAATCGATAAAGCTCCAACAAAACATCTTTATTGCACTGTGTGAACCATCCAAATTCTGGAAGATGAACGACTCCTGGGCATCTACTTTAACCTACCACTCGCCATGTCGTAAGCAATGTCCCAACAAAACGTCAATATTGTCTCAACTCCGAAGTCTCATTACAGTGCCGGTAATACGAATCATGCGTATACGATACAAGACAAGTAAACATCCTGTACAGGCCTTGTGTTGAAGGTTACAATAGCAAGACCCCTGTACAATTCTGTGGAATAAACAAAACAGTTCGGTATCATATCGATAATACTGCGATAACCCCTCGCCCTATCTTCTTTAAGCCAGGGAAGACTCCAAGAATTCCGTTCACAAATAACTCGGCAATATCTCAATTATTCTAGACAAACCAGCCACACTGCAGCTTTTCAATCATCCTACCTCCTGGAAGACAAAGGGCTCGTAGGTATCCTGCTGACAGCAGACCCTGATCGCTTGTGTTTTTTTGCTGGCAGCAGAGGAGTCTCGGCGTCATCCTCAGGAATTTCGTCTTCGTCTTCATTTTCTTCTCTGATCATAAGCGGCAGAGTTTCGGGGTCTTCGTCTATGCTCACGCTGGGGGGTCGTTTGCGGCGAGATGGTGAGGTTGTGCGGGCCGATGAGGAACCTGGTGATGAATAAAATAATGGTATGGGTCAAGTAAGCATTGGATTAGGTACCTATCTGCAACGCCTATGATGCGGTTATTTCAAGTCGCACACGCACAACAGACAAAAATTCACCCTGTTGCTCTAGCTTGGGCCCCGAGGTCTAATTGTTCAGAGAATATCCCAACGGAAGCCTGTGAATGCGAAAATAGCATGGTTCTGTTCATGGACCACACGGAACCTTAACTGTCTATTGAAAGTTGCAAAAGAGGTTGATTGTAAATAGATTAAACTTCGATAAAATCTTTCCCAGGCAACAGAACGACCTCAAACAAAAAGTAAACGGTTCTCAGTGATGCAAGAAATGTATTTATCGGCAAGAAACACATGAAGCTTGGAAAAGCAAAATGACCTAAATTTGGCTATAATAAATTTATCAATTCACCATTAACCAGTGCTCACGCATGCGTGTTTCTTTTTGATAGATGCATTCCTTACGTCTCTATGAAGAGTTAATCTTTTGCTTCAATTCGATACGTTGAATGGAACAAATTTTATCGAGAATTTATAAATTTGCATTCAGCCTCACTTGTGAAGAGTTGACTGTGAAGGTATCGTGTGGTCCACGGCCATTTGTTTACGACGTTGTAGCGTTGCCTGAGCTCGAGCAAATTTAAAGAAAATTGTGTATTTGTATGATCATTTTTCGTTCCGATATTTGCTCTGTAAATAAATTGAGGCACAATCGTTTAATCTGTTGCCCAAAATCGTGTTTACCAAAGCTCGTGAGGTCTTTCACCAATTGGCTTATTTTTATTAATTTATCAAAGCACTGACTGCCAGTGAGCCAACTCTTCAGCATACCTGGCATGTCTGATTAGCTAAACATTGGACGCGTTTGATTGGGCACCGAAATGAAGCCGTCGAGGTTTGACTTGCTCAAAACTTTAGACAGAAACGTTGGTTTCGTCATTTTGAATCATGCTGGAAGTGCTAAAAGACGTGCAATCCCTTTGAGCAGGCTGAAAGCTCTATTTTACGGAGTTTGAATGAGTTTCTACAAGTTTCAAGAGTGATCGCTTGAAGGTCAGTTCCTGGAACTCTCAATTCAGAAAGTCTAAGCTAGTGCGCCTGCGTGAAGTTTGGAACAAATCAAAGCCTCGAAGGCTTAGTTTTGACAGCCAATCGAAGATGCCTATGATGTAAGAATATTCTAAAGATTACGACGCTACCGACAACGACCTAAGCATTATACCGCGATGTAATAAAATACAGTTTTCTTGATGGCTGGCCTGCTTGTCTCTCCGTCCCCATATGAAGAATTAACTAGGAGAAAATTCATCTACTGAACTGCAAGAGAGCTATTGCCTTATGATATGCATAAATATATTTTTATCGAGAGACTAAAGGCAACTAAAAAACCTCTACGTGATTGTATATTACTAGATTGTACTTCCACAGCCAATATATTTTTCTTAATAGCGGTGCGCAAACTAAGTGGATTAACAAAAGAATTGGGAAGAATATTCCAGCAAAATAACACGAAGAAAAGTGAAAGAAGAGTGACTTCGTTAAAGTACTGTAATTATTTTCTTGCCTTTACTTTTATGATAACGGTGTGGGCTACTATCCTATTAATAATTTACAGTTTATTACGCTGCAGGAGACCTTGAAACATTAACAGCAGTTCGGTATCAAAATTTTTTGATGCTGTAATAATTAGAGGGACACTCCCAGAGCGCAGACCTTCACCAAGTAACGAGATGCTAAACGACAGAATAGTAAACATGAAAAACAAACCGACAAAAGAACTGGTGGATCATCATCAAAACGTAATCATCTGTTGCTCGTGATATTCCCAACACTTTTTGTTAACTTCATAGGGATCCCTATGTAAGGTTTTTAGCTGAGTGGCTAAAAAAATAAACATACACTCAAGCAAGTAGAGATGAACCCCGTCAAAAGCGTAACCTCCTTGGCAGAGGTAATGAACATTAGTTATTGAATGTCTGTTGCCTATCAGGTACAGCAATACAAAGTTCCCTCGATTCCATCTTTTTCACATGCAACATCCTATTATAAAAATAATGAAGATAGCGAAAGCGATAACTTTTTAAGCGAAAAAACCATCAGATGCAATTAAGATCGCGAACTAAAGCTCCTAAGAGCGGTCTTTCCTGTGGGAAATTGCATTCCAGTCTGCCATGCCACCATAATCCGATTCTTATCCAAGGGATGAGGGTTAAGAAGCACTAAATTGAGGATTCTTGAAAAGAATGGAGAAGAGCAAAAAGTTAAAAGGCAAAATAAGACAGAAAATTGGGCTTCACATAGTTTCTTGAAAAGAATGGCAAGCAATAACTAGAGCAATACGAGAGCGCATATCTCCATCAAGCATGGCAATGGTAACGAAAAATTAAAATTGGCTCTGAAACCATGATTTTCTTTGCATCAACACCAAATTCTAATCATTTGTGCCTATTGATAGTATCAACACTTTCTGCAATTTTCTTAATGATCCGTTCATAACTTTTTGCGTTATGCTGCTATTGAACATTGTAATAACAGAAGTCAAACAAACGAACCAACCGATCTGCACTAATATTTAAATCATCTTTGTCTTTTAACATTTCTAATAACTCCTGTAAATTTCATAATGATCTCTTCAATACTTTTTGAGTTACTGAGCTAACAAGCATAAAATCAATCACAGCGACAAACACAAACGAACCAACAGATCATCAACAAAATTTGGTCATTTACTCTTCAAAATTAATCAAACAACTCATGTGAATATAATGGAAATCCGTCCATAACTTTTTGAGTTATGGTACTAAGAAAAATTTGGTAGACAAGAAACAGATGAACGGATTTTCACCAAAAGTTGATCATCTGTTACCGTAAACATGTCTAACAATCCCTATAAATTCACAAAAAAATGGATGAAAATTCGAACTAAAACAAAATCGGAAAATTGTCAGTGATTAAAAAGTCACTGCAGATTCAAAAGAAATAAGCAGAAAAGTCTAAGTTAAAAAGAAAACGAAAACGTTATTTTTCGGTGAAGGATAAGTACGGACACAGAAATCGAACAAAATTGGACGTCAAACAGGTACGGAGAAATTGATTTTTCACTAGGTGAATCAGCACAGAAGAAAGAAAAAATGTAAACTGAAAATAGCAACGGGAAATGTAAAATTAAACTTCCAGTATAACATTCAACATAGACAAAGAAAACTCTAACGTCGAGAGAATAAAGTTTAAACCATGGTGAAACATCCTCGAAAGAGTCAGCATAGAATTAAATTAGGCTATAATGAATTCTGTCGGAAAACCCACAACCAACAGCATAGCAAATACTTAAGGACCAACTCTCTGAGAAGGTCGACATTCCACTCAAGGCATGGACGCACACCATGTTGTCGCCAATACATCCTCACTTTCGCGTTACTATAGCAAGCTGGATTTACGGGTGTTAAAAACATAAGTCAATGGATGTTCCAGTTGGGAATGCATACTGACACACAAACCCAATTTCAAGATTAGTATCAAGTGGGGAGTTAAAATTTACATTTATAAGATCAACATCGATAAAACATTGCCTCGTGAGTTTATTTATTCTATCATGAATAGGAAATAGAAATAATAAATTTTGTGAATATTTCCTCCTCAAAACGTTATTCCAAAATTATATGACGTTCTATCTCGGAAAATACTCAATAATATAAAAATCAAAAGGCACTTCACGTCATCAAACTTGGTCATTTAGCATTGTTGAAAATACAATTTAAATGGGTTCACTATTCGAAAAGCGGCTGTCAACAATCTCAAAAGTCAATTTATTTACTTCACAAGAAATTTTCCTCTTTTATAAGCCACAATTGGCAGAAGAAATGTACGGCCATCATCCTTAAACAGGCCGTGCACCAACATCATATAGTTTATTAACTATTCTAAGAAGCAAGAATAACTGTTGTCAAGGTCTTTTCTTAGAAAAGAAATATCAAGAAAGATTATAACCGTAATCCCAGAATAGACCACGCACTAACTCGAGACTGGATTTCATTTCACAATATTAAAGAATCAAGGATAAATGTCGCGAAGCCTCTTTTCTTAGAAAAATTTCACCAAGAAATTGCTGTCATCATCTCGAAATAGACACAAACTACGGCGGAGTTTCATTCCAGTTTCAAAAGAGGTCTACAAACCGCATAAAAGTATCGTCAATCTCCAATAACTGTTGACAGAGGCAGTTAAAGTCAGCTTTTTTATAGCAGGAGCAATCACCAGCGGAGATCTGCTAGAGATCGAATTTCCACTGAGATGCTCCAAAGATCGGCAGAGCTCAGTCTTGCAGAAACATCGACTTCTGGAAACTCTCAGATGGGGCTGGCGAAAGGTTGGACTTTAGATTCTTGAAAAAAAAAATTAGAATTGAACTGAGACTAGCAAAGAGTGAAGTGATGATCATTTAATTGATGTAGTTGACAGAAATAATTAAACTTAGATTTGGAGGAAATGGAACCAAATTGAGAATAGCAGAGAATAAACAGGTATTTTCAAGTGTGATTTATCAGAGAGCAGATATGAATTTAGAAGACATGGAATTGAATTTGGAACAGAGGAGAGTAAAAGATACGGTAATTTTGAGTGCGGTTAGAAAAGAGATGAATTTAGGCTAGTGTAAACTGAGATTAAATTATTTGGAATAGTGATGAGTGAAAAACCTTAGAAGCTGAAGTGAGTGTATTTCTTTCTTAAGGTTTTTATATCGAAAATACTAAAGACTGAGAGCCTAGAAAAACCGGATGTGGTTTTCAAAACTTTGCTTATACCAAAATTTGACTGGCAAAGAAGACAATGAGTGAAAAATGTGGAACGCCAGAGTGTGGTTTGCAAAAACGAATAGGAAATTGGTAGAAATTTAATTGGATTGAAAATCCTGGAGTGCAAAAACGTCAAAATTCAGACGTTTTTCTTTAATGAAACTAAACAGATTTGTTTGAAAAAATGAGTTGGTTCGGAACATGAGTGAGTGAAAAACCAAAGAAACGTAAATGAAGCTAACAGAATGAGTATCTATTTAATAGACAGAAGAATAGATTAAGAAAGAATACATTCGGATGAAAATTGGATTGGAATAGAAATACTAGACTGAAAACCAAAGATAATCGGATGCGGCTTTAGAAAGAAACGCGTTTTAGGTTCACGAATCAAGGAGTTAAACTGGAAATACTATTCAGAGAGTGAAAAGCTTATGACACTTGAAGATAGATTTTTTTAGAAAAAAAACAGGTGAAAAAAGCTGGCATTTCACGGAAAAGGGAAATTAAATTCAGGAAAATCAAACGTAGTTTTAAGCAAGAATAAATTGTAATTTTAAAACTGTTATATATACAATAATGATATAAAATACTATAGAATACAGTATTCATAAATATGTATAATTCTTGGTAAAAATGCCCCAATACTCGGCGGAAATTCTGAAAAAACATTAGCTATTTCCCTCATGCGGAAACTCCCAAGTGTAAGAAATCCTTTCAAATTTTCGTGTACTGAGATTCACAGACAGATAATTTATCTCTATCTTCCAGCAGAAGATTAGAAAACTTTCTGATGAGATCGTCGCAGAACGAAGTTCTTCTTTAATAAAGTCTTCTCATCAACGTGGGAGCGAGCCAAAGTTTCTTCTTGTTAGTAGCACCTTCTCATTTCCGTATAACTCAATCGAACAGTTTTCTCTAAAAAAAATATGCAAGAGGCGTTCGATTGGCTGACAATATTAAAACTTGGAAGCTTTACTTTTCCAGGGCTTGAGACAGGGCTTTGACCTTGCAACTTTGAATCATGAAAGTTTTACAAGTGACGTGACTACATTGGGCTGTTGAAAGTTCGATTTTACGAAAGCAACAAGATTGAATTTGGGGAAGTCTCTAAGGCAAGCAACTGAGAGTTAACCGCTGAGGCTCGGTTCAGTTTGTCGAAGCCAGCGCTCCTCACTGAAGCTCGGGGCTAGTCAAGCCCCGATATCTTAGTTTCATGGACCAGTCAAACGCTCTCATATAAAAATCAAAGCATGAGCTGGTGTTTTTCTTCTCCAGTTTTTCTTGCTACTTTGCCATCGGAGCTGTTCTGTAGTATGACGTTTTCATCAGCTTGTAAGCTTACGATAAAGTGATCATTTGGTTCAAAATTTTCAGTGTTCTTTCTCATAGGAAGAGCACTATTCGGAACCTTTCCTGTACATTATGTATCAAGATACCAAACGCTAAAGCCAAAAACACTTTCGGAAATTTTTCATAAGTAACATAACGAGTGCCTAAAAAGTTCATCATGAAAACTTGTTACGCCAGTAACGAACTCATTTAAAGTTTTAGTGAAAATCTGTGGATGTTTTACACCTATTTACCCAGTTTGGCCAGTTGTGAGGAAAATGAACACCAGCAAATCGTACATCAAGAATGACTAAAGTATATCTAGTGTTGACAGCCTATTACAATTAAATGCGTTCGAAAACCGCGAAATATTGCTGATATGAGTGGTTACTTGAAGACAGAGCTTTTTGCATGTTGACTTTCCTGGGGCAGATTACTGTTGCTTACTCGCTGCTTATATAACTTACTAGTGTGCCCGCGCTGTCATATAAAGACAGCGAATAATTTGTGTTGATCCTTCTTCATTAACCATGTTTTCCGTCATACAATTGCCAATTTTAAAGATCATCCAGATGAGGGTTCACGGCATCCTAATTACTGAGTATCAACACTCTTATTTTTTCAAATGAAAATAATTCATTACTTTTGCTGTCAGTTGAGCAACTCTGAAAAGAATTGATTCAATTTGGTATCATAGATATCCTAGTGTGTCATATATGTCCGATAGTCTTTTGGTAATGGAAAGATGTTTCGTCGACAATTGCATCAAAGTTAGAAGAATAGCTGATGCAATGAAATCATCTGAGGAAAGAAACTACGAATCAAGATGCATGAGAGTGCCAATGGAAGCTTCAGATATATTCAGTGCTGGGATTTCAACTTCGGCAATGCAAGAAGTGCATTTAGACTTGAGGCCGCCCGATACTTTGCCACAGATTCGATGTATGGAGAAGGTAATACTCCCACGAATCAGACTAAGCCTGCGATTTCTTCATTTTTAAATTTCAACTGTGCGTAATTAAGATACGTATTGCCATCTTCTGCAACCCGGCCTATTTTCTACCTATCAGTTTTCAATAGAGCTTGAGAGGACGACCAGAGCCTCCAACTTGGGCTAATTTCCTCATATCTGTTTTGTTAAAGCGTGACAGAATATGGATAAACAAATAGATAAATACATATCAGTCTTTATTATATTGCAGATATAGGCTGCCTGCAGTAGTAGTTTCATTTCTTAATATTTTGATCTCGTATGTAGAGTGAAGGGAAAAGGAGTTATACAGTGCGCTTTACCACGTATTTCACGGATGGCCAAACCTCTTTAAATGGTACCTTAAGCACATATGTAAATGTCATTTAAAGATTTCAAGCCTGAATAAATAATAAATCGTATTAAATACTCTATACCAAGTTATAAATGCCCTAGATATTCATCCAATTGAAGCTTTCAAATATGAAGCGTCGCATTCCCCGCTATAACACTAACTTGACTCGAACCCGAAACCCAAGCCCATAAAAAAAGACCCATTTTATTAAAAACTGAAGTCGGAGTCGTTAGGAACTGGAGGTTTTAGGGGTCCAAGGCACCGGAGTCAGACATCCTCTGGAGTCGGACTTTTTTTATCCTATTCCGCAATCCTGACGATGAGTTTCGCTACATTATGCTAGTAATAATAATTGGGAGCTAATACGACTAGTTCAGTAACGCCTACGGTTGAATTTAATGCTGTTATTGCACTTGTCATAGTAGTCGTGCAATTTTTTATGAAGAACACGATAGTTTTACAAGCATTCCTACAATTATGGTGTGTTGTGTGTTTATTAAAAATATATATTCAATAAAAATGCTGTATGTGTTCGTTTTGTGTACCACAAACATTTAGCCAGAAAAACTTTCAATGGAAAATAGTACGGGATTTTCATCCAGAAAAGACGCGAAATATGCCCTCAGAGAATTAGATTAGATAGCTGGCAGTAGACTGACCATCAGGCCCATTCCCAGAGAGGTTCCAGGACTTACGCCCCGGCCCTCTATGAGCTATTGCCATTATGTTAGCTAGATATAGATGACAGAGGAAAAAAGAAGAAGGAAAAAAGAAAGATCTGAGCCACGAGTCGATTCTGCATGCGCGCAAGTGAAATTTATAGCCGCTGATCTGCGGAGCTTAAGAGTTTGTGACTTGCGGAGGACGTGTTCTTAGCTGTGGAGGATGTCTTTCCCAATGTTTGTCAGACGGTTTTTAAACGCGTTGACTGTCTCCGGACCGACAACGTCGGAGGTGTCTATTCCAAAAGTTCACTATAAAATGAGAAATTGTTGTTTGAAGTGTTCTTCGAACGAAATCCAGGTAACGATATGCATCCCACCCGTATTACAAAGCGGTGATGCTGCATTCCGTGACCAGCGGGAGTTATCCCAAGGCCCCCTAGATACATTATTCTAGGGGGCCGGCTTTGGTTACCCCCACATTGCACGTAACCGCTTAAAGCTGGTTTGTCTGGCACTATTAGTTCATAGCATTAGTCCCATTAGTTTCTGAACTTGACAGCTTCACTAATAGTGCCGTTTTTATGGACTTTTTTCCTAGCACATATACGCGCTGAAGCAAGAAGCAAAGGAGATGTCATAACTTAATGAATGAGAAACAGAGAATTAAAGCTTCTTGTAGAAATCTACAAACTGATGAAAGATTTGTTCCTAAACCTGTAATATTGTCAGTATATTGATGGGAAATGTGTGACGTGGTGTCCTCGGGCAGGATGGAAACTGCAAGTTTAGTACTGCAAGCTTGGCATTAAAAAAAATTAAGAGAAAGACCATACCACGATTGACAACAAGATACGTCAGCACAGACCTTGGGTGTGTTAGTATGAAAAATTTTAAGAAAATAACTATTGCGATAAACAAGATACGTCAGCACAGACGTTGGGCTTTGTTCACCGAAGCATTAGGATAATTGACAAGCGAAGCAACCTCCAGCTACCACTGATTACGTACGACAGCGATAATTGTGAAAGAAATCTTTCTCGTTAGCCAAGAAAAAAAAAGAAATAATGGAAGAAATGAGCACATTTTTTTTCTGTGAGGCAGACAGGCATTGGATTAAGAGATTTATCATCGTGAGTACAGCAAGTAATTAAGTTACTGGAACCCCTCCAAGGCTTTTCTATACTTTATTTATATCATGTAATTTGCGGGCAGCTTTGTTTTTACGTCGGGTTTGTTGAAAAGATAGAACGGCGCAAAACTACGACAACAGAAGAGATGCCGGAAGTCTGTGGCCTCCGATTTTTTATTATTATATTTTTTTTTTTTTCTTTACTTCTGAGGCTCGTTCGTAATTAGCCACTTTGATGATGAGCAGGCATCCTAGATACCGAGGGCTGAGCTGTTGTTGCATTTTCTCTTCTCCGGGCCAGACAGGAATAAAGGCTGTAAGATTTCCACCAATAAAAAACATTGTATAGTAAAGTCAACTGTAAAATAATGTACTATAGCATCCTTGGGAATTTAAAATTAAATACCTAACCTCAAAACTACACCACAGTCAGAGAATCCTTTACAAAGCGAAGCACACTTCTCATTGAAAGAAAACAGTATTCATGTATCCTTCCCTATATAATAAAACGCTTCGTGTATTTATTTATTTACCAGTGGAGCCGCGCGTGAAACACAATTCACGCAATAATCGATACTTTTTTTTATTAATATAGGCCGTTGCAGAATCATCTCTTCTCTGACTTGCTTCATTTTCTTCATTGATCCTCTGTCGTGCTTACAACCTTAGGGCTTCTTTTCTCTGACATGTCGTTTCCTCATTTTCCCGTCCACGCTTATCAGCGGACTCGAAATAAATAAATACACGAAACGTTTTATTATATAAGGATTTATTTATTTCGTGTCCGTTTTGAAGGAAATAGAAAGGCGAAAAATAAGCCAGGTTGCAGATTTTGTAAATCAATGACCAAGTTGCAGAAGATGGCGACGGCTGATGCTCGTCTTTTTAGCTGCAGACACATTTTACTTGAAACACTTCTTAAAATCGGAACATTATATATGTAGCTTCTGGAGTCCCATTTTATAACTTTTTTCTCTTAGCTCACGACGTATAAATTCGGCAGATGATCAACGAAGTACTCTGGAGGGGGTGATTTTTCACGGGCAGTAGATAACTATTTCTTCTAGCTTACTGTCTTTCACTTCTTCTTTTTCTTCTTCTACAGTACTATTATTCCCGTTGAGTGGAGGGTTTGCTGAAGCAAATCTTGCTATTCCATGTATTTCTGTCCATTACAATGTGCTCCTCCAGTTCCATACTACGCTTATCATCCCTCATACCGTAGTTCTCTGAAGGTGCGAATTTTGTTTCGTAGCCCAAAATTTCAGTGAAGCAGATATTAAAGTTCGCAAGACCATATCTTGGCTACTGAGCGCTGACATGCATACAAGTTGGGTGGGGTTACATTCAAGTTTTTTGCAGCGTTTTACTCAAGATTTTTTTCTGCCTCTCACTATTGAAGACGCATGCCTATTCAAGAAGGAAGATAGAAAACGTATAAGTAGTACGAGACTACTACAGTCTCAAGATCGAAGACGTGCCACGAATGCATGGAGAGAGATGAATCGTCTATGCGATACAGTCAAGAAAAACTTGAAGCAGAAAGGTTACAGAAGTGGACGAGAATTGATAATATGTATGAGCGGAAAAATGAGGAAAGGGCAAGTCAGAGAAAAAAACCTGAGCTTGAAAGCACGACAAAGGATCAATGAAGAAAATGAAGCAAGTCAGATCTGACTTGCTTCATTTTCCGCAACGGCCTATCCTAATAAAAAAATATCGATTATTGCGTGAATTCTTTTCACGCGGGTCCACTAGTATATATAATAAATCATATAGTCGTAGGTCTAACAGACGCTGAACTCATCCGGACAGGGAGGTTATCCGTCCATCCTTGGGTTTAACTGCAGTAAATACCACGGATCAAGTCAGGACGTGAACCAGGGAAGTGTAGTATATATATATATATATATATGAAATTTCCAAACAAGCAAATGTTTCGTCAATTTTTAACTAAAGCCCGCTGCGTTGACTCCAATTACTGCACGTTGCAGACACGCAGATGTACCGAGAGCGACAGTTCGCACCCTGTCGAAGG
>LQNS02278163.1:10417194-10433712 GCA_001587735.2 Parhyale hawaiensis
TTGTGAAGAAATTTACGGGCTAATTTTAGTAAAAAATATTTATGAATATCGTCAAATTGTAAAAGATCCAAGGCTTTGTACATATCACCAGTATGAACATCAGGTACATAGTTGACAAATTGAACTCATAGTATTGCACGTAGAATTTTGTTCATCAAGGTAGCGACCCTTTTCTTCACCGTTATTGATACCCTATTTATGCCTGGGGCCGGAACACTAGCGTACATCTTCGCCCACCTCCAACTTAATAATTAAGTTAAATTGACCCCGAGTGGTCTTTCGATTTCAACTTCGAAATTGGAATCAGGAAGTTCATAGAGAACTGCAGAGGTTAGCCTCGTGTGTTTGCTCGAATTGTTTGTTATTTCGAAGTCTGAGGAGAGTTCGAACTTGAGAGATCGGCGGGAGGAAATTCAATCGTTCGAGTTCATTTAAAAGTTAGTTGATCGAGAGGGAGAAAAGCCCGAAAAAATGCTTTTTTTCACCCACAAAATTCCGCTCTGTTTGTTCGTGTACAAGCACAAACTGTTCTGTCTGGCTCAATCCCTAGAAGTTCGTTCGAGCACAAATAAAGCAGTTCGCTCGGGCACAATCTCAAATTGTTCGTTCAAGCACTGTTCTCCAAGCAGTCTCTCGAACACAATTCCTAATCATTCGTTTACACACAATTCGCAACGGTTTGCCTGAGGACAATTATTTTTATTCTATCAGAGCACAATTCCTATTTTGTTGTTCGTTCGACCATAATTCGAACTAATCGCTTAAGCACAATCTGAACCACTGGTCCAAGGAAAATTCCCTATTGTTCGTTCTAGGACAATTCTAAAGAAATCACTAAAGTGTTCGCACAGAATGCAACCGAACGGCTCGTCCAACAAAATTCCTAAAGAGTTCATTTGAGCAGCTCATCCAGAGCTCGTTCACGTTTATTAAATAGACAGAGGTCGAACTGACTGCCTCGAACGTTGACGAGCAGAGGGCAAATCTAGATTTTTTTCAGTTTCTCTTGTATTTCAAGTAATATCGATTAGCATTGATTATATAAGATGGAACAGATAAATTTCAAATTGTTTCTTAGGTAAAAATGCTAAATCTGCCAAGTTTTCCCATGATTGTCGCTTCTAAAGATAGAATACAGGATATGATTTCCAGACCGACAGCACTGACACATGCTCCACCTACCAAGACCAAAATGGCACTGACGACCTGCAGATGCACAGAGCACGTAAAAAAACGCAAGCCGTTGCGAGCGCTCAAGCCAAAGAGCTTTAACTCAGTGCTCTCAGTTGCTTCATAGTAAAGCAGCGATAGGGCTGGAGCGCCCTCTAGTTTCCCTTATTCTTCGAACATGAAAATCTGTGTGAACAGATAGAAAATTTCATATTATCAGCTTACAATAGTTCTAAGGCTAATTCACACATAACACTGGCGGTAAAGAAGATCATAGTTGACTAAGCGAGCTAATAATGTTCATTTAGTATCCATAGTTGCATCAATTTTCTTTTCCCAAAATTTCCTCTGTAAAGGAACACTTTATTGCATATTTGTGGACCAGTATTCGACCTGATAATACTTTCAATGAAGTGCTCAACTTTGTTACATAAAACCTAATATCCCTGCTATTGAAGCTATAACTCCTTTACTGGTAACAAAATCATTCACAGTTGATAGGCTGAGACCTCTAGCAGCTGCTACTCATAGTGATTGGATGCACTGATTGTTTTGCGAAGGAAGTAAGAAAGCTGGCAGGTCGATAATATTCACCTACATGTTCTGATGCGCGAGAAAGTAAAAATTGTAGTAAGCTACGCGCACGCACTTGTTGCTACCAGCAACAGCTACTCTAGCATCCCTAAATTTGGATTTTGTTTTCATGGTCTTTTTTGAAAACTAGGGATTTTCTTCGGACAACAGGGACGCATCTAGTCACAAATTCAATCCTCATTAATTTTTTTTTTTTTCTTGGGTTTGTGAGAGAAAGAAACTCAATTTATCTAGCTTAACGTGACGTAAACTTACTTTATCATATTTAACCCATTCTTAACCGAGCCATAATCTAATCTAGCCTAAATATATATAATGAAATACCAAATGTAGCTCTCCTGTGATGAAGATCGACCAATAAATTAAATTACCTGAAACCTGTTTCTATATGGATGTAATAAGCATTTTTTTGTCGTTTTCGTGTTACACACAATTGTTTTTTACGTATAGCTTTGCTATGCTGAAAACACTGACAGTATTTTTTCATTTTTTACTGTTTACTCTGGTGCATTGAAATATACAGCATAAATAAAATACAGAGACATGGAAAATTTCATCGATGAAAACTCTACGGAAATGTTGCGTAATATTTAAATATCTTTCAGAACACAAACTTGGCGATTTCAATTCTTAAACATACGAAACTTTACATTGCCCGCACATGGGCTTGCGTAGAGTATTTCAGCTTCAGCACGGGGGCAAAAATGATTGATGTCGCTAACTTCCAGCCTCTGTACTCATGTGCTTATATAACTGGTTAATGAGTAAATAAAAATAATATAATTATCTTGGTTAAACAGACTACTTGAAGCTGACTGGTCCTTCCGCCCTAAACCGATCATTTCTCTCAGTTAATCCACCGAGTTTGGAAGCTCACCGAATGTTCTCATGATGCTGCGCTTCTGTCTTACGTAAGGCAGGGATGCCGCCCCCTTTTACCACCAAAAATCGATAATACGTCTGATTATAGTCATTTAAGTTATAATAAGTAGGTTCATGCTTTGCTACTTCAACGACCTTATAAATCAACTTTCTGATAATATCTTCATCAATTAAGACATGCTGTAATTAATAGCGTTATTCTTAAGAGGAATAAAGGTTTACTTCAAATGTTAATGAGTTCAGGATAATCCAATTTTGTCGATTAAACGAGGGTTTGCTGTATTTATGGGAAAATTATGTTTATTTTTATTGTGTAGGATTGGAAGGTTACAACTGAAATAGCGTTGGAAAAGTTAGAATGGTAAAGAGTAGAAATGGTTGTTATAATTCCAAAGAGTTGGAAAGCTAAAATTATAAAACGTTGGAAGGGTTGACACTTGGAAGAGTTGGAACGGTTAGAATTGCAAAGAGTTGAAGGGGTTAAGGGTTAGAAGTGTGAATAATTGGAAGGGTTGGAATTGTAAGAGTTGGAAGGGCTAAAATTGTAATGAGTTGGAAGGGTTTGATTAGCAAAGACTTAAAAAGGTTAGAGGAGTAAAAAGTTGAAAAGAATAGAGCTGTAAAGAACTGGAAGGGGTGGAATTATTGTGAAGAGTTGAAAAAGTCAGAATTGTAAAGAATTGGAAGAATTAGAATTGCAAAGAGTTGGAAGAGTTAGAATTGAAAAAGGATTGGAAGGGTTGGAACTGTAAAATGTTAATGCTGCTCTCAGTTCTCACTCTTCGGTCGACGTAATTTTTTCTCGTTGACGTCTAAAACTTCTTCGATTCACTGGCCAAAGTCAGGCTGAGCCAGCCAAAGCCATTCGACTTGACTTGGCCGATTCTCCAGCCAGGAGCATTGACCCTTCCAATTTAGTTCGCGTTGCAAGTGGTAAAAGCAGACCAAGTATCCTTGATACAGCTGGAAATTCTACTTAACGGAGCAACATTGCGTTTCTTGAAGCTGCAAGGAAAATCGGTTATGGGTTATCGGTTGGAATCTGACTCAATAAGGCCAAGCCAAGCCGAAATTTCGGACAAGTTAAATCTCCAAGGTTCAACGTCGGGGTAAAATCGATGACCTTTCGAGGGTTTCAGTTCAGGACGTGTCTCCAATTCAGGGCCCACACTAAACATCTGCAGCAACAATCTGAAACAATGATGTGCAGCTCGCGTGCCATCACGCTACCGTGTCTATGCCACCAAATTGAAGTATGTTTCAGGATGACTCATAAGCTTCCTATACTCGATTCCAATTGTACGCGCGAAAGCAGGTGTATTCGTAAGCTATTACTAACGTCTCAGCACATTTTCGAGCAAATCTGAGACTTTCGATGAAAACTTGAAATATTTTCCGTGATGTATACATCAGAAAAATTAGTGAAAAATTTTCGGGTAACACATATTGAGTTAACCAAAGAAATTGATAGAGTAAAGCATATTGACGATGTTTTAAGTAATCTAGAGTCAGTCCGACGCTCAAAACCTGCTCCTATTGCATAAAACACGGAAAATTCACATGAACGACACAGGATGATGTATCATTACAAAAAACAGAGTGTATGACCGAACAGAACAGACATTGCTCGAACACACATATTCAGAAATGATACTCGTAATGTAGCGTTTACAACTACTAATAGGTTTTGGCATTTATATAATTCATAATTGGCAGAGAGAGGATAATTTACGCAGCATTGTGGTACGTAACGACAGTCAATATATTCAAGTGAAACATTTCGCTTCGCCAAAGTAATGACAGGTTTTTGAGAGGGCAAATAATAACTTTTTCCGAATTCTTAAGCTAATACTAACGTCTCAGCACATTTTCGAGCAAATCTGAGACCTTCGATGAAAACAGGAAAATTTATGAAAAAATTTTTGGTTGCGGATTTTGGGTTAGTAGCACTAAATGATAGAGTGAGGAATAATGTTCATGTTTCATGGAATCTAGGGTCATTCGGACGCTCACAACCCCCTCCTACGCCATCAAGAGACAGGAAAATCACACTGCAGCACGATATGACGAACCAAGACTAGAGTCAGCGTTGTGTGACCAAATGAAACAGACAATGCAAGGAAACACACATTCAAAATAGACACCCTACTGTTGTCTATACAGCCACAAGTCCGTTTTATCAAACATAGCTTTAATAACTGGCAGGGACAAGCCAATCTGGTACTTGACGAAAATCAATTTATTTAAACTGACACGTTTAGCTTCACCAAAGCTTTGAGAGACTGATAAGAGGGCAACTGATGATTTTTGACGAATTCCTAGACCATCAGCACCATTTTAGCCCGTTGGAAAGCAATCTGAGAACTTCGATGAAAACTCGTAATTTTTATAGAGCTTTAATAACTGGCAGGGACAAGCCAATCTGGTACCTGACGAAAATCAATATATTCAAACTGACACGTCTAGCTTCACCAAAGCTTTGAGAGACTGATAAGAGAGCAACTGATGATTTTTGACGAATTCCTAGACCATCAGTGACGTTTTAACACGCTGGCGAGCAGATCTAGGAGGGAATTTTAATTGCGGAACATATGGCCTGCCGAAACGTTTGCTCTAGCCTAACGTTTGATCTAGCTGAACATATGGCCTGCTGAAGGGCTTTGTGTAGCCCAACGTTTGGTAAAGCAATACATCTGGAGTGCTGAAACGTTTGGCTTAGCAAAACATATGACCTGCCGAGACATTTACCTATCACAACATTTTGTTTAGCTAAACATATATCCTTCCGAAACGTTTGATCTAGCCCATCGTTTGGTCTAGTGAAACATATGTAGCGCCGAAACGTTTAGTCTGGCCCAACGTTTGGTCAAGCGGAACATGTGGTCTGCCGTAGCGTTTGGTGCAGCCCAACGTTTTGTCTAGTCGAACATAATAATAGCCTGCCGAAACGTTTGCACCAGCGAAGCGCTTGGCCTGGTGAAATTTATGGCTTGCCGAAATATTTGGTCTAGCCGAACATATGTCCTGCCGGAACGTTTGGTTTAGTCCTATGTTTGGTCTATCGGAATATATGTGCTACCGAAACGTTTGGTCTAGCCAAACATATAGCATGCAGAAACCCTTGATCTAGCAAAACAGACTGACTGCTGAAACGTTTGGTCTAGCGGAACATATGGCCTGCCGAAACATTTAGTCTGGTGGAACATATGGCCTGCCGAAACATTTAGTCTGGTGGAACATATGGCCTGCCGAAACATTTGGTCAAGCCCAACGTTTGTTTTTGGCTAACGTATGGCCTGCCAAAACGTTTGGCTTACCTTTATGTTCGGCCTGGGGAACTTTTGGCCAAACGAAACGTTTGGTCTAGCCCAATGTATGGTCTAACAGAACATATGGCCTGCAGATATGGTTGGTTTTTTCCAACGTCTTGTCTATCCGAACATAATAATGGCCTGCCGAAACGTTTTGTCTAGCGGAAGATATGGCCTACCGAAACATTTTGTTTAACTGAACATACGGCCTGCCGGAACGTTTGGTTTACCCCAAGGTTTGGTCTAGCAAAACATATGGCCGGCTGAAACATTTGGTCTAGCCCAACGTTTGGTCTAGCCGAACATGTATGGCCTGCAAAAACGTGTGGCCTACCCCAATGTCTGATCTAGCGAAACCTATGGCTAACGGAAAAGTTCGGTTTTTAGCCCAACGTTTGGTCTAGAGGAGCACATGGCATGCCGAAATGTTTGGTCTAGCGAAACATATGGCCTGCCGAAACGTTTCATCATCATCTTCAAAATGATCGCGAAGTCACCGTGTGACGGATATAGCGCGGCTTGATAAGGACACAAATTGGTGTCCGAGCACGCGGTTGATCCCGCGCAAAATTTAACATTTATTAAAAACAGAGGGCTTTTCTGCCGGTAGGTCTCAGAGTGGTCAGTGCGCTACTGACAGGAAAAAGGTGCAAGTTGAGCATCTCCAACCCCGGGCACGGCTGAACGCTTTCGCTCGGCTACGCCGCACAGGGAAAGGAAACGAAATACAAGAAGGTAGGAGTTTAGCGGGAATAGGTCAGCCACCTCGATCAGCAGCCAGACCTCCCGAAGACAGAAGGTGAAGTATTGAGAGCCTACCTAACTTTACAAAACTAACCTCGTCAGCAGGAACTGCGGCAAGTGGCAACATCCCCTGCGGAGAAGGCACTCGGGACCCTTGGATGCGTCATGCCCAAAGATATTGTGGCAGGGAACCAAAACGTTTGGCTTCGCTGCCGAAATCCGGGGCATTCAAGATTTAAACTATAACGAAAGACTAGCTCAACTTCAAATGTACTCAATTCGAAGGAGATTGGAGCGCTTTACGATCATATATACAGTATTTGGAAAATTTTAGAAGGAATTACTGTCAATGGCAATGGGCGAATCCAGGCCAGACACTCAAACCATATTGGTCGCACTTGTGAAGTGCGCATTCCGATCAAAACTGGTGGTGATGCGATAGCCACAAAGTATTCTAATAGGTTCGTGGTCCGAGGGGCGAGATTATTCAACAAAATGCATCGTCGCATTCGAAATGTCACCGGTACAGAGACTGCGAAATTTAAATACTTGCTGGACGCATGCTTACTGAAAGTGCCAGATAAACCTGCTGTAAGCGGCTACGTGAACTGTGGGGATAACTCGCTATTAGCCACCCCGCTGGTCACGGACTGCAGCATCACCTCTGCACAAGATAGGCGGCGTGCGTAACGTCGCCTGGACCTCGTCCAAAGTATCAAAGGTAAGGTATCAGGTGCGGAATCGTCTTGTCATGGAATGTTCGTTTCCCTTTGCATTTGGGAATGGGAATACCCAGGGGCGCCGGAACGGGGGGGGGGGGCGACCGCTCCCCTGCCCCCCCCCCATTCCGGCGCCCCTGGGAATACCCCCTCGCAAATATCCTAATACTATCACTCGTCTGACGGGCAAACATGAGGAGGATCTGCTATAGTGAGTGGTAAATTACTTCCGCCAAACCAGCACCAGTTTAAGGAGATGTCGCTCCGAATAAGTCTGGATATTTCTGATATTTTTCTGTCTGCAGTTAGTGGGCGGGGCTAAGATATGGGCCGAATAAAGTCTCAGATATATACAATAGGCACCGCCATAGAGGAATTTGACCACGACCGAACCGTCTTCACGAAATGGTCAGACTTTAACTTTGACTCTTCAGAATTTTTTTCGGAAAAAAAACTGCAAGGTACCCCTTAGTGAATTTCCCAAAATGTACAGTTGTTTCCGATTTCACTGGTATTGTCCGCAATAACGGTCTATACCATACATATTAAAAAATCAGTATCGGTTTGGCGTATTCATATTGTAGTAAAAAGCAGAAGCTTATTTTTAAAAAATGAGAATATTTTATGTTGAGTTGGCGAATTATTGTTGTTTTTTTTTCTAGGATTGTGCGTTTCCCTATGCGTTTGGGAATGGGCATACCGCAGGGTAATTATCTTAATCCAAATACCCTTTGAGCAGAAGTGAAGAAGATCTGCTAAATGTGATCTTCAAATATTTTTCACGCAAACTGTAAGATACCCCAATAGCAATTTTCTCCAAAATAGACTTGTTTCCAATATCACTGTTTATACCCAGCATTAATAGTCTGTTTCGACGAGCGCAAGAGAATCAAAATTGTGCCAACTGCAGCCAGCAGTAAGAAAAATCATCGGGCAGCGACTTCATTTACCACAAGGTGGAAAATGCTCCACACGTAGAAAACGAGAGAAATAAATGACACTTTACATGCCACAAGAATATTCAATGAGAAAGAAATGGGCGCTTGGATGAAGGGAAGCGGCTCATTATTGCTCAAACGGCAGGGCCGACGAAAATCGGCTTCAAACGTTAGCATTTACGAGACAGTTAATACTGTTACACAAATACAAAACCAGATCACTAACTGGAACTTTGCATGCCGTAAGAATATGAAAAAAAGGAAGAAATTGGCGTTTGGACCGAATCAAACGAGTCATAACCGTGCAAATGGCAGCAGTTGCAAGCTTTGTTGATGCCAAATGTAATTTGCATAACTTGCATGCATCAAGAGACGACAAAACAATTATACCTCTCCCCAACGCAATAACTCTTGTACTGACACTTTTTTTCAGTGAAAATATGAGGAAGATCTACCGACTTTGATTTTTCATATTTTTTTCGAAAAAGCTACGGGACAGCTACCCGTTCTGTGATTTTTCTAATATCTTCAGTTGTTGCCGATTTAACCGACGTTAAAAGTAAAAAGTCATAGCTTACAATTATCCTAATACTGACACATTTTTACTGTGCAAATATGAGGAAGATCTACTGGCATTGATTAAAAAAAAAATGCATAGTATCTCCTTAGCAATTTGTTCAAAATCTACAATAAGTGACAGAGAGAGTGAATATATTGAAACATGAGACATCTTACATCGCCAAAGTATGTAAAGAACTTCTTTTGAGAGGGTAAATGAAAACTTTTTTCCAAATTCTCAAACCATTACCAACGTCTCAATTCATTTTCGAGCTATAACATCAGAAAATTTTTCAAAAAAATTTCGGGTTACACATTCTGAGTTAACAGAAAAAATTGATATCGTAAAGCATATTGACAATGTCTACGGTAATCTAGAGTCAGTCCGACGCTCAAAACCCGCCCCCACTGCACGGAAACGCAGATAATTCACATGAACGACACAGGATGACATCCCATTACAACAAACAGAGTGTATGACCTAACAGAACAGACATTGCTCGGACACACATATTCAGAGTATACGAAAGCCAAGGGAAGCGAAGTGGATACGAAGGAAAGGCGTACTTGAGGCCGAGCCAAGATAACCTATGTCGTCCCCCTTTGGTTGCTGCTGCCATAATACAGGTAAGACGAACCTCACCATGAGACCTATCCTCGGCCACCTGATGGGTGTAGAATAGTAGTTAGAAGAAGCACTACAAATCCAGTCGCGCTTATGTCGAGTTCTCGTTCATTGGTCAACTTACATTAATTACGCCATGTAAGCAGGTGACACCTTATTTGTCCCGCAATTCTTCTTTTGTGACCGCCCTCTATTTTTTTTTTTTTTTTCACTCATTGGCATCCGCCCGGGAAAAAGCAGTTAGATACGTAAGACATGATAACCAGCGACAGCTTGGTGCAACGACAGTCATTTGTCTCAAGGCAGGTTCGCACTAGCGACTTTCATCGACGCTTCTAGCATTCTAGCATCGAGTCAGCTCAACGTGTCCGATTACTCTACAGAAACAAAAGTAAAAACTAACTAAACTTAGCAGAGGCTTGATTTCCCGCCGAAATTAGGCACTCGAGACTTGAGTTGTCTGAACTCAGATCGGGCAGAAACCTTTGCCTGGCCACTGTCACTCGTGTTGCAACTGGTAGACGCAACGCGATGGCGTCGTCGCGTTGAACCGGCAGAAAACTCCACTTTACCGAGCAAGATTGTATTTCTAGAATTCTCGATGGAAACTGATTAAGTGCCAATGCCTGAAACTCAATTCAAAGAGTCGAAGCACGGTAACATCCTCATTAGAATGTGAATAACGATAGAAATGATAAGTTGCTGCAGGACACAAAGAAACAAACAAAGAAGAAGGACAACCAGTGTTCTAGGGGTGAGGTACTGGTACACAGGAGCAAAATGTTCTTCCGACACCGCAGAGAATGTGTAATAAACTGTTCCTACAACATTCTTGTGTTATCGCAATAGACAATTTTTGTGGGAAATTCATGGATATCCCCCCCCCCCCACACAAAAACAAATCTTGTCTTGTAATAGCACTTGCATGATGAGAAGAACATTTTCGTCGGTACATTAGGAGCTGTTCTAAGTAATTTGTTCACCAGGGAGCAGCAATAATATATGTACTCACCGATGAGGGTGCACTGGAAGGTCAACGAGGGGCTCCCGAGCAGCGACGTCCGTCCATGTCGGTCCTTCGGAGGAGCACAAATAGGCCGACTGGCACTGAAAAGCCCGTGGCCCGAGCTTGTTGTAGGTCCTTCATTAGCCAACCATCTGCAAGACAACATATTTTTAGCTACATCGCAGCATCTGGCAATATTTGTCATCATCACTCACCCAAATGCATTCATGCTACATTATAGAGGTAAGTTTGAGCTTCTCCCAATTGAACACAAATTAGGTGTGACGAGAGAAGAAGGGCATAACTCAGTGTACCCCGACAAATGTGAAGGGCATGCACGACAGTTCTCCCAAAAAGGATTAACGCGCATGGAAACCACAAGTTGAGTAAACAGGAGTACCAACAGAAAAACATTGTCCGATCAAAAGATGTAAAGTAGGCATGACTATGTCCAACACACCAGGTAACAATAACATTTACTTCACATGGGCAGAACAAAAAACGCGAATCGCAATCCTGTAGTGAAGACCATTGCGTGTTTAATTAATGATAGTGGTTCTGCACCTAAACTGACTGCACTGTAACCTAACGCTTTAAGTGCTCTTCTTTGTGGGCCTGCGCTTACGATTTTTGGAGATGATGCAGAGCATATTATCTAGTGTCGAATTACTAATGTGTAGTGATTTGGCGTTCTTCCAGGCTGAAAGTCATTCATTTCATCTCGTCAAGTGCGCTTATTTTTTTTAGTATTTTTACGATTGCAACGTGACTGCGATATTACTAGGCAGGTAATAAGATGGAAAGCATTTTTACTAACAAAAAAAAAACGGTAAAGCCCGAGTGGATGGTCCTTTCCTCCAAGAGCAGGCAGGAGCCCCGGGTGTGATTTTTTTTTCCTGAACCTTTCAGCAAGTACAGTCTCACGGCAGCCAATGGCGTGGCAGGTCACCGGCCACAGTGGGAGGGGGAAGGGTGATGGTGTTGCACTCAGACGCGTACCTAAAAAACTGTGTAAATTCACAATTTACGTGCCGTGAAGTTTATTCTAATAATTAATTGGCATCAATTAAGGTATGTGATGTACTTGAACTTCGTTTAAATGTAACATGTGAAAATTGCTCGTGTGTTAACAGTTTATATTGAGTCTCTGTGTATTTTATGTACATGTTATAGGGATTAAACATCACCAAGCATATTGTGCGCAATGCTTAGCCAATAAGTGAATTGAATCACTCATACATTAAATGGATAAGCTTGTTACTTCTGTGGTTGCTTTACTCGCGTTCTAATAATGAATAATAAGCCCAACAATACAAAATAATACATTTAATACATACTAGACAAGTTGTGAAAACCAAGTAAAAGCGGACGTTTCGGGTATTCACCCATCATCAGCAAAAGTTAAGATCACGATTCTATTTCTGAAAATGGAGAACGCAATTTTGAAAAAAAATTCTAATTTATACATGTTAGATGTTCTTCAACACCTAAATTTCTGAACTAGCCTATCTAAATGGCAAGCATCCGGGCTTGAACTTCACCTGTGAAACCGAAGTAAATGATAAACTATCATTTTTAGACATACTGTATGTGTTACACGTAAAGATCAAGTCTTCCAAACTTCCGTATTCCGCTAGGATTCATTTTCGGGTTTAGGTATGAGTTTCTTCAGTTATGTTCGACGTAATTTCAAGTTGAATGCCATAAAAAACCCCTTTGTATCGCGCCTATAGGAATAGCTGTAACTATTTTCATTTGCATGACGAACTGCAGTTTTTAAGTGCGTACTTTAATGCCAATGTGTTCCCTTTAGGACTTGTTAATTGCCATGTTAACACTTAACAAATTCTTAGATAATATTCTCTCCGGCCAACCGTCTCCTCCTGAAGTAACACAGCATACCATGCATTTTAGTTTCCCAAATTTTGTTCCCAGTCAGCTAAATTACAAACAGAACTCTTGAATATATTAAACCAATGTTTCAGCAACATCCGCTTTAGAATGATTTTGTCTAATAAGTATACAATCGGTTCATTTTTTTTTAAACATAAGGGCGTGCTTCCTGTAGGCATGAGACGATCCCTTATCTACCGTCTACGAATTTAGTTGTGCCAATTGTGCATCTTGCTACAAGGGGTTCACTTCCCGCTGGCTTTCCGTAAGGGCATCCGAACATGCTGGCCGAAGTCCACGTACCGGACTCCCCCTAGCTAACCCTCCCCATTCAAACATTAGACTTCATTCAGAGAGGTGTGGTGCTCCCGTTAAGCTAGAAAATTTCAAAGTTCTCTCTGGATCCCCGTATTTTAGTGATTTGAAGATATTAGAATCAATTTTTATTCATAGTTTGAAACCCTCCCTTAACGATATGCAGAGTTCATTTCCCTTAGCAATACTAAATTAGGTTTGTAACTCCTTTCTTTTACATGTATAGTTTAGAATTTCTTTTCAAAATTGCGTTCTCCATTTTCAGAAATAAAATCGTGATCTTAACTTTCGCTGATGATTGGTGAATACCCGAAACGTTCGTTTTTACTTGGTTTTAACAATTTGTCTAGTAATAATAGCAATGTATTATTTTGTATCATTGGCCTTATTATTCATTATGGATAGGCGTGTTTTAAGCTATGTTACAGTAGGCCAGGTTCTATTAGTTCAATGGAGAGTAATGTTTAAGAGATGCGTGCATAACTATAGACGTTTACAGCGTTTTCTTTCTGAAGTTTTACATAGGTTATGTTCTCAGTTCCGTACTCTCTAGCTTGGCATAACACAGCCTAGCCGTACCTAATCTAACCTAGGCTATCGCTATTCTTGCTTAACCCTAATTACCATAGCATAACCCAAGGAGCTTCAATAGAGAAGGAGGGAGCCTTGTGGCCCAGTTACAGACTTGCCAGCGAGTCAACAAGATCTCTTATAGCTGTGAGATGATGATTGGTGGAAAAGACGGGGGAGCACTAAGTTTCACGGGGGAGCAGCAGACGAGTCGAGTTACTGATATGCGATTGGTGCTTACGTGACTGGCTGCAGCCATAAGAGACTCTTTACTGATATGTGATTGGTGCATACGACAACTGGCTGACAGCCATAAGAGACTCTTGAGCTTCAACGGGCTAGGCTACTGGCTCCCTCCTTCTCTATACAAGCTCCTTGGCATAACCTACCCTATCTAAGCTAAACATATCTGACCACCGAGAAAAAATAACGTTCAAGACAGGACGGAAAATTAAGGGGATTGGTATACAGGATACCTAGGGCTATATCTATCGCCTTCTCTAGAGAATTGAAATTCTAGAATTTAGTAGACGTGGACAGTATGTGCAGCTGTAAGACTGTTGAAGACCTGCATAAGCTTGGTGCCCGACACCTCCTTCCCCTTCTGTCACGAGCCGGAATGGCGGACAAAAAGTCACACAGGCCCCGCTAGGAATTAATGAACGCGCGCGTCAGTAGTAGCCTATATTTACCTCAAGTTGAAATACTAAGAATTTCGAGCATTAAAAATTTAATTAATTTGTATCTGTGATGCAGATGATGAACCCAAGGAAGTCGATTGGGGCAAATCGTGCACATCGGTAACCCGGGGCAAATTGTGCGCACCCCACACCCCCGCAAACGAAGTGTCAGAGGGGAATGACAAAAATACAGAAAGAAAGCCCCATCCTTCAAGTATTAACTCTGCAAATATGATTGGGATCCATCTAAGGTAAGTATGATTTAAAAAATCGTACTTTGAAGCGGTCGAAATGAGCATTTGAAAATTAATTTTTCGATAATGAAGAAAAATGATCAATTTGCTCTAACTCCTTTTGTTGTTGCAGCCCATTCCTGAAAATTGGTATGTATCATGTTGAACCCTTCCTCTACTAGTGTTTAGTGTTTGGTGCTACCTCATGTGCTCTATATGACCTATCTGCATCACGGACAGTGTGTTGGAAAGTAAACAGTGATCATTCTGTGCTTGTGGCTGAGCTTTTTGCTATCCAGAAAGCCCTTGAGGTTGCCAATTTGGATTCTAAAGACTATCTAATTTCAACAGATTCACTCTCCGCATTGCAATCCATAGCCTCTAATCCTGCTAGCTATGTTCCTCTGGTGCGGTAAATACCGTACAGTTGCTGCTACTGCAAAATAATCGTCAAAAAGTATACTTGCATTGGGTCCGAGGCCATTCTGGGATCAGGGGCAATGAGATAGCTGATCAGGCTGCTCACCTTGGTCATGATAAAGATAGCTGATCAGGCTGCTCACCTTGGTCATGATAATGATAGGAGTGAGCTATTACAGCTCTCTGATAGTGAGCATCTTAGTAAGCTTAAGAAAAATTTCTCTAGATACTTTGAATCCTTCTGGAAATTTACTTCAAATGTCACCTCAAAAGGGTTATTTTATCAGAACCTCCAGCCTAATCTAAATAATAAAATGACTTTTGGATTCCTACGGAGTCAAAGGCAGCAAGTTGCGTTGTATAGACTTCGCCTTGGACATGTCAGACTTGGTGATTACTTATTTTGATTCGATATGTCTGACTCGCCACTCTGTCCAGGTCCTTGCCAGATCCGTGAAACAGTTTCCCATTAGGGTAGAACGGGGTGATTTCGCCGCAAAAGCACTTTTTTTAATGTCACAAAAATACGGTGAAGATAATGGCAAATGTTAGTGCAGTTTATATACATTCAGGGTTTTGGCCGTAGGTGTGCATTATTGATTTTTTTCTAAAATTTTTTTTTTTTACCTGTAATAAGGACTTGAAAAAAAGTGGTGCGCGCGGCAAAAACACCCCGCTGTCGGTGTTTTTGCCACCCCCATTTTTTGTTATAAAATGACTTCTGTTGAAAAGATAATGGTTAGGAATAACTCCTACTGCTAAAAAACAAGAACTACTTGCTCAAAAAAATTATTTTTGTATCTTGTTTTCTGTGGGGTGACTTCAGACATCTGTCTGTACTAATCAGTTTACACATAGTCAATAGTCTTTAAGCTGTTTGTGTGAGGGCAAAATTTTTATGTAAATAATAAGCTTGGCATTGTTCCTTAATTAACAGAATTTGTAGACAAATGGGATTGTCTTTAAACTGTTCGCAAGGGGGGGGGGGGGTTGGTTAAATTTTTTATCCAAGCGGTGTGTTTCAGGGTTGCGGAGTCGGATGGTTCAAGGTCCGACTCCGACTCCAGGTCCTCCAGAGTTTCCAACTCCGACTCCTGGCCCTCAAGATTTTCCAACTCCGACTCCTTGGTCCAACAAGTAGATACAGTAAAACCCCTCTAATCCGCACCTCAATAATCCGAAACCCTCCCTAATCCGAACATCTCATAACTGTTGAAATGCTATCTGAACAAGTGAGCATTTTTCGGATTAATGGGGTAAAGTACGGAGTTCCTACGAATACCTCGGAAATCCGTGCAAGGCGCTTCTCATTTTTCGGATAAAAGAGGTGATGAGCGAAAAATTTGCACTATGTGCTGCGCAGAAGGTACGAACAATCTCTCTATAATCTGTATTAGTGTGGAATAAAGAGTTTTTTTTCGGATTTGTAAGTACCCCGGTAATCCGAAATCCCCGCTAATCCGTCACCCCCTTCCCCCCGTGCTGTACGAATTAGAGGGGTTTTACTGTATTTGATGTAAACATTAAACATGTCCAAATAATTTTAGCTAGTATAAACATATTAAGATGCTAGGTGTATTGTACATATACAATATTTTGCATTATTTGGGAGATTAAATTGAGGACATGAGGACATTAAATTAATTTGGGTAAAACTTTCTCACACATGGTACATTATGTGAGGGGGGCAAAATTATCAATTTTGGACAGATTGTTCTGAAATTTGCATAGTACAGTATACCGTAAAATTGGGTGACGTCGGACGCGGGGTGACTTCGGACAGTTTCAGGAAAAGATTGGACAATAAACATCCAAGCAAATACTATAAATAGTGTGAAGAAACTATTACTCGTGAATGAA
>LQNS02278163.1:10474263-10493341 GCA_001587735.2 Parhyale hawaiensis
CTACTACTACTACTACTTGACAGGTTCTCCATGCTTCCCTTTCTGTTCCGTGAGGTGGACCGCCGAATGGTTTTAAGTGGCTCATCCAGTGGAACTTCTACTTGCTCTCGTGTGAGGGGGCCCTTTGCACGATGTTTCTGTCACCCTTTTTTTTTATTGTTTTCCCTAGTGCAGTGTGGCTAAACGAACAGCCGTGTCGTATAGGGTTGGAGAGGCTCTGTGTCTTGTTTCCCGCCAGTAGTAGCGAGCTGGCAATTTGAGACCAATAGAAGACAACCGAGTTTGCATCATATTTGAGACCTTCCGGCATAAAAGCAGAGACAAAAATCACAGAAATCTACGAGATGCGACTTTGTTTTACTGCGCTATAGTCAAACCAGCGTAAGGAGTCCGATGGGCGCAGCTAAGAACCTAAAGCAACTTTGCCAAATCTCACTTAAGCGCGTGGTATAACTTGTCTCAATTGATAAAATTATATTTATATTCGAAAACTCAAAGTGCATTAGTTAATAGATTAGATTTAGCACTGCTTCGCTCAATTCAGCCACATCCCTAAAGAACTACTTACATTGGTATGATTATAGTAATTATTTTACTACTGTACAACTACTACTACTGTAAAGTATTTGTCAGAAAAATGGATCGTATGTTCATACCTGCACATAGACACAAGCTCCACGAGACACTTAACCCAGAACAGATGTCGCTCCTGGAGCCTTAAACAAGCCCGCTGCAGACGATAGTGTTTTGTCCTGTGTTTTCACTTCCCCGCGTTCGTATGCGTTGCTGTATCTGTGTGAACAACAAAAAGGGACACTACTTTCTCAGATGATATTCGCTAAAACTTTGAAAAGACACGAGACGCTGCACTACTGTCAAACCAGCGTCAGCAGTCCTTTAGGGGCGAGGCTGAATTGAACACAGCAGTGCCAAATCTAATCTATTGACTAATGCACTTTCAGTATTTGAATATAAATATAATTTTACCGATTGAAACAAATAATACCACGCACTTAAATGAGATTTTGCCGAGTTGCTGTGCGTTCTTAGCCACGCCCATCGGACTCCTTACGCTGGTTTGACTATAGTGAGTGATCTTTCTAAGCCAGCGGATATGACGGCAAACATTTTATCGAAGCTTTTGCTAGACACACAGTCGTGTTTTGAAGGACAGTACGAAGTAGATAATTCGAACGCAGTGAAGTAAAAATCTAGGACAAAGCCCGTCTGCAGCGGGCTTAACTCTTTCGCCAAGAGAGCATAGATAACTTTTAGGGAGCTGTAAAATATCCTGCACAATCTATGCGGAAGCTGTGCAAGGCTGTGCGAGCTTAAGTGTGCTACATCAATAAAATATTAATATGGAAAGATTGAAGAACCTCGGGAAATATGTTTATAGGTTTTTGATCTAATAGCAATAAATGAAAGAAACTAACATTATTGTTGCAAAAGAAATAGAATGATTTTTTGCGACTGTTGAACAGGTCCTTTTTTTTCTCATCTCAAATCTTATTTGATGTAAGCGAGAGTCAATTACACTGCAGTTGGCAGTGAGCTGGATGGAAGTAGGAAGTTGCACTCTTTGCTTCCTGCTGGATGGAAGTCTCGATTACGGTAATAAAGGCAGGAAAGAAAGCAACTTTCATTTTCTCATCTGCAAGCTATGATCATCGTATTAAAGGGCACTGCTATGACTGAACTAGTACGTTACATTATTCAACCATGGGCACAACACCCTGAGGTATTCTATTTCTTAATAGGAGATAACATTAGCAGTTCTCATATAGGTTTGCGATAGTGGGAGGGTACACATGTACAGGGAATATCTTATTACTGGCAGCCCTCAGGAGCATATTGTGGCGGGCCCTTTCCCTGCCACAATATGTTTGGGCATGACGCACCCAAGGGTCCCGAGTGCATACTCTGCAGGGGATGTTGCTTCTGGCCGGGGTTCTTGCGGACCAGGTTAGTTTTGTAAAGTTAGGTAGGTTCTCCATTTTCTTTTTCTGTTCCTTGAGGTAGGCTGTCGATCGATCGACAGCCGACCTAGTTCGTGGGACTTCTCTACTCTCTCTCGTGTGTCTTTCTCTATTCTTTGCGCCTTTTCCAGCCAGTAGTTGCGCACTGAGCAAATCGAGATATTCCGGCAGGAATGGCGAAATAAAATATTCCTACTGAGCTATGTAGAAAGACCGAGTCTGCACTGCACGGATCATTCATCGAGTAAATACGGTGGTAAAACTATGACTATAATAATATCGTATTACTGGCAACAACAAGGAGGTTAAATAGTATATTTAACTTCCTTGGGTAAGAATGGGCAACTGCATGTCTTTAGTAGACTATCCTGTAGGTTGTGATAATTAAAAACAACAGTCCACCAATCACTTTACCATTTTTCAGCAACAGTGCGCGTTATTTAGCAGTAAGCTGCGTTTCAGAGACCAAAACAAACAAACAAATATTTATTATCCCGTATACAGGGTACAATGGTTACACCTATCGAGGTTTTCTTTTTGCCTTAATTCTAGAATTTTGAAGATCCAGTAGTGTGAAGAGCAAGAGAAGCAGTCCGTGCTGAGAGTCAGTTTAGGATCCCTCATCGTGCATCGCCTGGCCTCTCGGTGCTGGAGTGCTCCACGCAGTGTAAATCCGTAGCGTGCCGTCCGGGGAATCGAACCCACGCCTCCATTGATGCGATGCCGAACCGTTGTCACTTCACCACCAATCAACCTGGCGCATACCAGTTTCAACTTTTTGCCTCGACACGCAATACCCAAAAAGAAAGACTCCCATTCTCTATTACTAAAAACTCTTCACGGATCACGTGAGAGACCAACATAGTGACTCTACCCACATCTATACCGATGGCTCTAAAACGAGAGATCTAGTTCAATGCCCAGTCGCTGCGACCGGTGAAACTAGAGCATGCCGCCTATTACCGGAGACCTCGGTTTTCACAGCCGAAGTGTGCGGGGCGCTGCTCCTCATTAGAGACCGCGATGAGAAAGAACAACTTTACCATATTCTCCGACTCACTGAGTGTAGTGCAGGCCATTCGAGCATACGACAGCATCCATCCCGTCATCAACCGAATAGTAAGCACGATACAAAAATTGCAAGAGGATGGAAAGTCCGTGTGTACCTGTTGGGTGCCTGGTCACGTTGACATCGCGGGCAGTGAAGTCGCTGATAAGGAATCGAGGCAGGTAACTCTGTCGGATTTGCAAACAGCAAACCGTTCAGTCCCCTGCCGAGACTATTACCCACTAATCAAATGAAACCGGCGCGAGCTATGGCAGTCCCAGTGGCTGGTGCAGAGAAATAATAAGCTACAGACAATAATTAAAGAAACCATCCGACAATGGCACTCGTCAAAAAGCGACGACCGCCGAATGGATGTCGTACTGTGCCGCCTGCGTATTTCACTGTGCGGATCGCCCTTTGGCGGAAATAATAATCCACTTGATGAAAGCCGTCATATTATGAGATATAAAAACATAATTTCAAATTTATATGTTTGTACTGTAGGTCATGCTGTATGTACCGACATACCTACTGGATGTAATAGTATTTAGGGAATCAGGTGAAATAGTATTAAGCCGTGTAGATCTTTCCTCGGGAAGCATTTATTGCATTTTCCATTTACCTTACTTTAAGTGAACAAGCAGTAATGTTAATAATAGTAGAAACCATTATATCTTATTTTGCTTCTCGCGCGAGGGTGATTCTTGGGTAGCTCTATTGCGGAGCTAGTCCAGTTAACTCATTTGGTATGTGATGGCACTGAGACATGTCGATTAGGTTGTGAATATATAGCTGTAATATTACTAACAAATTAATGTACACACAATTTCTAATGTAAGCTGTAATATAATAATCCAAGAACACCTCCCGCCTGTGGAGACATAAATGTTCAATAGTAATAAATATTGTACACACGAGACTTACGACTATCTGCGGATGAGGCGTCCGCAATCTTATTGCAGCGACTGCATCGTACCTCTCACTGTATTGCATTTAATGGCAGAGTGTCCCACTTTCTCCGACGAGCGGTGGGAATGCTATCCGGACCTGCATGGTCAGGATGCTGACTCCATCCTCCATGGAATGCTTTCTGAGGGACCTCGCGGCCAATTTAACAGAAATGACCTGAAGACTTTTCATACCAGATGTAACCTCTATCTCAACCTGTGATGAATCCTTTACGATAATTGCTATCGTCAGCTACGGCTCTACCCTTTATTAGTGAAGTACATAACAATATGTAAAATTCATAACGATAATATTGTTCTTCTTACTACTTTGTAATATAAAATGAGACATGTTCCGCGCCCTAGAGGCACACGGGCCTGTGGTTAATTACAGGAATAGTTCGGCGCGATATAGGCAGTGTGCCACTGAAGCGCTAGTAAAAACTTCTACTACTACTACTACAGTATGCAGCTTAACGTGATCTAAGTCTTGCCACTAGAAACCAAACCCGACGAAAAATATCAAAGTCTTTCCTAGGCAATTTCGTTTTCTATTGCACGTTGAAAAATGTAAATTTAAGTTATTAGCAGAAACTAAAATAAATTTAGTATAACTGTGTTAATTTATTTATGGCTTGCACTAGTTGAGGGGAATCTCAATATATTTCCCTTAATGACCTACGAACATAATTTATTTCATTTTTATCGCTGAAAAAAGATTGGTGTACTTTTTCTGGAAGGTCCATATTTATGTGTGCTGTCGGCAATACCACCGTTGTTCTCTCATATCGTCTACTCATATTGATCGTCAAATTTTTCCACGAGGAAAAACTAACCTTTGTAGTGTTGTAAAATAGATAACTCATCTCTATTGGAGGTGGCACTATCATGTTTTATAGTAAAACGAAATGTAGCACCGTGCAGAGAGAGGTCTGATTTTTAGTGCTTGGAAAGACTGAAAAATAATAATAATAATAACTGGCGGCTGCAGACTTAATAGACTTGTTTGGCCCACGCATCTGCGTTAAGTGCCCACTTTTGGTTAAGAAATAAACTGAGAAAAGCTCTGCACCAAAAAGCCAGCCGACATTTGCCTGCACATATGCTGTCGTGTGCCCCGCAGCTGGAGAAAAAAGGAAAGAAAAAATAAATACATCTGATTTATTTCTCATATTGCTGCTGTTTCCAACGAGGTTAGGGCACAGTACCCTAAGGTTTTCATTTTTAATACTAACAGACTAAATATACTAAATTAGTATTCTCATTCGGAAGCTTGCTAAGCACCCTGTCTCGAAGCTAACATTGGGCGAAAATTGATAATTGACTTATTTATTTCCATCAACTAGCTGGAACCTGTTGAAATTCTATAGAACAAAAGCATGGTTCTTTAGAGATATCTCAAACCCGTATCATGTGTACGAAGTGTGAAAAGATGTTCCAAGTCAGACAGCATATTTTCTATCTCCAAGAGTGAACACGCTGTCAAAAATGAGAGCGATGATTTGTGGCGGCGTCTCTTCTGACTTCACTGATCAAACTTTCGTTGCTGATATACTTCTGAAGGATTCGCTACGACGGCCAACTTAAAACTGTCGTAAGATATGAGAGCTCAGTCTATTTCAATCCTTCTGAGCAGCACACTTCTTCCTTCCCTTAGATGACACGCGAAGAAGAAAAAAGTTAATGATAGTAGGCAGTGAAGCACCACTGAATTCAGTTAAATTCTTGGCTGCACATCCTGTATACGGTATCATACGCCTTCAGTATATCGACATTTTTTCTCCCGAGCGAAAGGAAGAAGGCAAGCTGGAAAAAATAAATCTGCTCTACTGCTTTTTGAAAAATAGCCTCTCCTGTGCTTTTCTGATTATTTGCTAAATTGTACAATGTGAACTAAAGGCCCTATTACACGGGCGAACATTGCCCGGCAAACAGGAGGAATTGCCCAGCGTGTAGCCCATTTTGCCCGCTGCCCGGCAGACATTCGCTGCTGCCAGAGGTTTGCTCACTGCGCAAACTTTGCCTCCTGAACAGCGGGCAGTATCAGGCGAACATTGAATTAATTTGTTTTTAAGCCTCTCATATTGTTGCAAAATTGTTGTGAACTAGTTATCGTAGCTATTTCACTTCAGAACTTATAGATTTTGCTCACCGTGTAATCGTATTCGGATGAAATGCATGTGACATAAATCACATAGTTAACATAAGGCTATGTTAATTAGGTTTGTTCACCCTATGTTATGGCTAATGGGGAGCAGTGACCCCAGGGGGATCCTGTAGGTTACCTTTGCTTCTCGGAACGTTTTCCCTTCGTTCCCATCTTTTTTTTTCCGCTTCCGAACTCTTGCTAATATTACGTTGCCGGTTCATTTTATTCTTTCCTGACTAGCTGTTTCCATCTACGTTAATCCTGTTAGTGAAAATCATCGTGCGTGGGATCCACGTTTTTATCTACATCTACATGTTCTTCCTCTGTAAGATCGCCTTTATAACTAGAGCACTCTGAGAGCGCATACCTCCGCCAAGCGAGGCAACGGTGGCAAAAAAATTCTAATTGGCTCAGAAACCATAATTTTCTTTGTATAAACTCCAAAATCTAATCATCTGTACCTTTTGGTGGTAATAACAACATTGTGCAATTTTCTAGAAGATCCGTTCATGACTTTTTGAGCTATACTGCTAACAAACGTTATGACAAACATGAGTCAAACACACAAACGAACAAACCTATCTGCACCAAAATTTGATCATTTATGTCTTTCAACATTACTCACAACCCGTATAAATTTCATAAAGATCCATTTATTATTTTTTGAGTTATTGTGCTAACAAGTAAAAAATTAAAAACAGTGACAAATGAACGAACAAACAAACGGATCATAACCAAAATTTGATAATTTACTTTTTCTCATATACCTAACAACTCATGTTGATTTCATCAAAATCCATAATAACTTTTCGAGTTATGGCATTGAGAAAAATGAGGCAGACAAACAAACAAACAAACAAACTGATAAACATATCTTCATCAAAAGTTAATCATCTGTTCCTCCTAACATACCAAACAATCCCTGTAAATTTCATCCAAATCGGTTCATAACTTTTTGAGTTATCTTGGTGACAGACAAACGGACAGATAAACACAACGAAAACATAACCTCCTTGGCGGAGATAATTATGTAGTGGAAACATAGGCTCACACTATTCACTGTATGGTAACAGTGATAACAAGCCGGGTTTGCCGTTTTTGTCAAGAGCACATTTCGCCTGAAAAAGTAGTTTATGCTTCAGACGAATAGGTCTCTGTCTGAAGTTGTTGGTTGGTTGAAATCGAGTTCATTGTCAGTACTGTTATGAGAGCATTTAAACTGAGCCACCGTTACGTTGAATTTATATGCTGGTAGAATTCGTGGCCACCCAAAACGCTAAAATTGTCAATCAGAGTCTGGGGCAGCCAAAGATTCTGTTTGAGCAGCGTTCTTGAGAAAATACCCTTCGCATGGACAAAATTGAACTCGTATATAGCGGCCACAAGCTTCAGGTTCAAGCTTTTGACCGCTCGCCTGCAGCCGACTGTGTATTGGAATTCACAATTGCAGAAAAGCGTTAAGAATTGAATACCTTTGCCCTCATGGAGAAATAAATTATTTCTCTTTCTGTTTCTTCGTCTTTCAATGCCCCAGCACGTGGCATTTAAAGAGTGCAGTTAAGGGTCCTCTAACTTAAATATATTCGCCGGCTACTCCATTGTTCACTTCTCAGCGTCGCTTTTACTATAAGTTCGGCGAACTGGCCACTGCCCACGGGATCATTAGCGGCACAATTGTTGTTGTCGCCTACAAAGAAGACAAAAGGAAGGAGGAAAATACAGAAACTGTCAGTTTTAAGTAGACTGCAGAGTGAGATTGATGCTCCAACCCTGTTTGGGAAAATAAATACTGCACTTAGAAGAAATTTCTCGGCTCGATCCATTTTTTGCTTTGGAAAAATTATACAAAAGTTAAATCTTAATTATGGGAGAAAATCTCGACTCCTTGATTTTTTTTAGTATATTACAAGAGGTAAATCCTAATAATAATGGGATAAATTCTGCACTCCTTCTCGATTTTGAAATAGTTTTACTAGAGGTATATCATAAGTTTGGAATAGTTTCGAGCTTTTTCTCGGTTTCTGAGGAACTGTGCCAGAGATTAATCATAGTTACCAGAGAAAATTTCCTATCCTTCCCGGTTTTGGATAAATATTTACGTGGGTGCAAGCAGTGGGCAAAATTTTGCGTTGCTGTCCTCATGCACAGTATTAAAAGAATATTAATCTAATTTAAATGTAGAAGAAAATTCAGAGCGACTGTCGTTTAGTAGAATTTTCATATTGCGCAGGATATACAGTACATCTTACTCGCCAACTTATCAACGTCGTACTTTTGAGAAATACTAATTAAGTAAATTTACTACAGCTAATAGCTTATAAACAAAATTCATAGGGATGGGGCCGCAGTTATCGTCATGTATTGAGACAGACATATACCTTGCCTCTCCTTCCAGCTATGAAAAATTCATATAGTATTCCTCAGTACACAAAGAATTAACCAACGCCTTGAAAGTAGTTTTATATTCTAAACCCATAGTTTTGTTTGTGTATAAACCTATTATCCGTATTTGTTGACTATATCGTAAAAATGTGCCAAATATGAAACTATAATCCTAATGTAATAAAACGTTTGGTGATTTTATTTATTTATTTCGTATCCGCTCTGAAGGAAATAGATAGGCAAAAAATGGGCGAGGTTGCAGATTTTGTACATCGATGACCAGGTCGCTGAAGATGGCGAAGGCTGATGCTTATCTCTTTATATGAAGACACTTCTCGCTTGAAACACTTCTTGAAATCGGAACAATATGAATGCAGCTTCGGGAGTCTGATTTTATAGCTTATTTTTTCTCTCTGGTCACGACGTATAAATTCGGTAGATGGTCAACGAAGCGCTCTGACGGGGATTTTTTCACGGGCAATAGACAATTATTTCTGATAGCTTACCATCTTTGTTATTTACGAAGCAGTATTCTCTTCATACGCTAAAATGTCAGTACTTCAAATGAAGCAAATATTTGAGTTGGAAAGACGGTATCAACGGTATCATTGCTAGGGAGCGCTAACATTGTAGATAAGCTAACATGATTGGCGTTGCATTCAAGTTTATTGGAGTGTTTTACTCAAGATTTTACTTCAGACTATCGATATACTGTAGAAGACCTAAGGTTGGTAGCACGACAAAGGATCAATGAAGAAGTAAGTCAGAGAAGATTACGCACTGGCCTATAGGTATTAGACACACATATCGATTATTGCGGGATGTTTTTCATGCACGGGTCCACTAGTGCTAAACAAATCAGTTAAATTGATAACTGTCCTGTAAAATCTACTAAGTAAAAACTTATACTACTGCGTCAATCTGGTAAGTCAGTGAACTTCATAGCTTGAGGGGCCACACTTCTTGCAGAAATGGTCCTACAGCTATTGATATAACTTTAAAAAAAAATTTACTAAAGTTTGACCCTTCGCCAGTAGAAATACTGTCTAATTAACGTTAGACTCTTCTCCAGAAGAAATACTACAGCAGAAAGAACCCACGAAGCATGCACTACAGGCTGAGTTAGAAAGGACTATGATTAATATCGAGGTCCAAGTGAGTTGGCCAAACCAACCGCACTCGTATATACTCTACACCAAGTTTCCGATTAAATATACGATGGGAACAAGTCTCGAATCCGAAGACGACCAAGATTAGCTCAAGATTTGCCTGCCTGAGGGCGCCGCGCGCCCGTGTTGGGCCGACTGCCGTCCCGCCGACAACACAAACACGTCGGTCCCTCTCAAAATGATTTTCATCATCGGAACGTAATCATTGCGGTAAAATTTTAAAGAATTGAGTTACCAGAGCGTTGCAAATATGCAGAAGCATGTCGCAGTGACATCTTTGTTTACTTTCCGGTCCCCTGCGCTGGTTTCATCGCTGCATGGGTTCCCATAGTTGTTACAAACACATTTTATGTCTGTTGCAATTATTTCTTTCGTTAAGTCGCTTCGTGAATTGGTATTGTTTAGCTGGCATATAATAAAGTATAAACTTCATGCTTAGATAGTTCTGTCTCAGATTATCAGTATTAAAACTTGAACACGGTAAAATCTTTCCTAAAGATGAATCAATGAAAAGTAAAGTCATCTCAATATTTAGTGTATATGAATAAGCAGCCATTTACCGGTTTTTTTTTAGCTATGGATTCGCCGTACAGGCAGGGAAAGAATGATCTGTAATTTTAGAATTCCCTAATCGAATCAGTGTGAAGAACAATGCGCTGCTTCTCTTCGACTTACATTTTGGGTCCCACTCAACTATTGCAAATACTCTCACTGTCTATAAATTGGTGTCTCTGTCTACCATTCCAACGGCTGTTGCGCTTTGTATTCCACTCGACCCATACAGTTGTACCTACTCTTAGTTGATATACCAATCTAGCTACTATAGTTCATCGGTGTAGAAATTCAACCATTCCTGCTGCTCGTGCTCCTATTCTACCATTGCAACTACTCGTGCTCATAGTCCCACTCTACCATTCCATTTGTTCGTATTCGTGGTGTCTTACCCTACCGTTTCAACTCTTTGCACCTTTATTATGAATATTATCTTAGTATATCAATCCAACTGCTCGTGCTCTTAGTGTCTCACCCTACCGTCCCAACGTCTCCGTTGTCCCTCTCATCCCTGCCTGCACGCCCTCCCCCCCCCACCCCACCCCGTGGCTGCAACCGTCGCTTCTGTTTACCTTCTGCTGATGAGTCCGGTTCTTCTGTTTACTCCTCCGTCGCCAATTAGGCTTCTTAGAGCCCCGGATTGCCTTTTGATTCCTGTCGAGGCTGCCGCGAGTCCAGCCAAAAAGTTTTGGTGCATAACGTCTATGCGCCGATGTGCATTGTAGGAGTGGAGAGGGACATTATTTTTGGTAGCTGCAACATTTCATAGACGTGTCAGTGCCAGCTTCTGGACAAGCGCAAGTGAAATTTTGAAGGTTTTACCTGTTTTTCTGAGCTCATTTTGGATATGATGAGATTTAAAATATATGTGCTATATTTTACTCCGTCAAGGAGGTTATGTTTTTTGTCGGCGTCTGTCACTAAGATAACTCAAAAAGTTATGGCCATAACTTCATGAAATTTGCAGGGGTTGTTAGGTTTGTTACCATGAAAAGACGAAAATGTTTGGTAAGGATCCTTTAAGCCGTATTTTGTTTGTATAGCTGTCTTTTCTTGGCAGCATAAGTCAAAGCGTTCTTAAATATCTTCATGAAATTTGCAGCATATGTTTGAAATATTATGAAGCGCAAATGACCAAATTTTTGCGATGATCTCTTGGTCTATTTGTTTTAATGTTTGTCAGTGACAGACCTTAAAAAATTCAACGAGTCTTCCTAAATATTTCTAGAATTAATAAGAATATTAAAAGGCAAATGTGAGCGAATTTCAGTTATGATCTGTTTTCCGTTTGCCTAGCTGTTTCACTGTACGTTTTTTCTTATTGTTGCTCAGAATGTAACTCAGAAAGTTATAGACGGAAGTTTAAGAACATTACAAGAACTGTCAAGAATGTCAAAAGGGACAAATGACTTAATTTTGGTAATTACCGGAGAGAAATCCTGGTTTCAGCACCAATATAGAGGTTCTTGTTAACAATTTCGTTACTTGGCGGAGGCATGCGATGTCAGATCTTGCATGTTTTTTTCTTTTGCAAATTAACTGCGGCAAATGCGCTATCAGTGCTTGTTGGTAACATACTTATTAGCATATTCTGATTCTATCATGATCTAGCTGAACTAAAAATAGAATTCACGTATAACATTCGAGTCTGCAGGTGTAGGCTGAGTGTATTCATTTATTCTTATTGTGCGTGGCCACCAATATTTGTGACTGGGCCTAATTACTGGGTTGAACTTTGGCTACAATGTTTGTACTTGTAAGCTTGTAAGCGTATTTTGTGAACCCATTTTGGTCTTAATAAAAGTTATTTGTTTATATACTGTGACGTACGTGGAATGAGATTTACTAACCTGCGACGGAATAATGCTTCATTTGCCGGTAGATTTTGTAGATGATTGGATTGAGGCACCAGAGTGTATGCGTTCATTTCGGTTTCCGAATATTTATGTAGTGAATATTTATTTATTTAGTGAACTAAAAACCACGACAGTAACCCCGACTGGCGCTGTTCCATACAGATGAGATGGTCTCATATGAGCTTTATCCGTCTTAATCTCGATTTGACTGAGCAGCGCTTCATCTGAAGTCATTTAATTGAAATTTATTTGGTATTGGATCATAAATTCGATGCACATGAGCCAAGCGAACGCTCGTGGCTGAAGAACTGGACCAATGAAAGGTAATAAGATTTGTTTTGCTCGAAAAACTTTCTAATTCGATGGACCCTATAACTTCTTTTTGAGATTTGGTCAACAAATCTCAAAACCATTACTATAACTTAAATGTGTGTGTTTTGTGCATTTAATTTTCTACTTTCTTGATCTTTTCGTATTTTATTTCTTCTATGCATTGTCATACTGGTTTTTTCACTTTGCTTTAAGAAAAACGCTGGCGCAAATCCAAACAGATGGCATATACCACGAGAGTGCAAGAAAAAAAATTATATCTCATACAAAGTTTTTATCCCCTTAAAAAATCTTACACTATATATGCTTTAAATTTTTTCTGAACTATCGTAGTATCTGCCATCTTTATTTGACGGACAGGCACGCTGTTGTTGTTAACAAGTTACTTTGCCCTGGCAAATTTTCTAGTTCAACATGGCATTCCTGTACACATGTACTATACATGGCAGAAATATGTGGATATATGTTTTCATTGTTTGCGTCTATAACCCAATAGAGAATTCTTGGCCCTTAAGAAACTCAAAAAGTTAAACATCTTCTGGGTGGCCAAAATTTCTGTTACGGGAGTCTCAAATAGTTTTCTTGAAGTCGCCTCTTCGTTTTTCCTGAATATTTCTGAAGTAAACCTTTAGCACCTAAGTTCCAAGCATTCATCCTCTGATGCGACCGTATGTGTCTATTATCGAGCATACCTGGGCGCCTCCCTATCCCGACCTTTTCTATTTTTTACTTGCGATCCTTGCCCAGCGGGCTTTTTCCAATATTTGTGGTACGCGAGGCCTCTCAACCATTTTTATTTTGAAAAGTTGGCCTCATGGATTTACTACGTCCCTTTTAGTAAAAAAAAACTTTAATTACTAGAGAAAAACTAGAAGCTTATAGCAAAGCTTACAATGATAGGTAAAGCTTCCATAAAATGACAGTACAGGACTGAAAAGTTGAAAACATAAGGAAGGCTGCAATATGACCTCGCCCAGCTCCGTTGCAGATAAGCTATTTATCTTTTATAGAGCTTGCAAAGCGTGACCGAATTACACATCACCAATTAACTATAACGGACGCAGATCGTGACAAGTTGACTGGTGCTAGCGTGATAACAACCTTCACTTTCTGGCTAATTTTTCACCAAGTCCCTTCTGGCAAAGATTTTATCCTTTGTGTCTCTTGTCCCGAAAATATGTCACCGTTGTCCCCTTCATTCCAGCTGCTCTTCAGCGAGGTCTCCCTCTTGATGGCCAAGCCATGTCCATGTTGCGGTCTGCTGCCAGACTGTGACGGTGGGGAGCTGTGTCGAAATGGGGCGCTGCCCTCTGTCGTGACACTTCCAGAGGGTTGATGAGAGGGTGTTGATGTCCTCAGAAATACAGGAAGACTGGCGAGGCATTGGATAACGTTATAGTGACACTCTGAAAAAGAGGCTGTTGATGTCCATTAGTAGTAGAAGACTTAATTATGAGTTATTCTGCAGTGACGCTCTGAAGAAATCGGCTGTTGATGTCTTTATGATAGCAGGAGACTTACGGGTCATTCTATAACGCTGCAGTAATACTCTAAAGAATAAGATGTTAATGTCCATGTAAGAAAGAGAAGACCTACGACATATTCTATAACGTTACAGTGACACTGAAGAATTCAAGGAAGAAAAGGAAAGGCGGTAATATGGATAGGAAAGCAGAAGACGTACACCATTTTACCACTTTGCAGTGGTACCCTTAGAAGCTTGGAAATAGAAATGAAGAGCGCATAATGTCCACTGAATAGCAGAAGAACATACGTGGCAGCCAATACAGTTATAGTAATATTTCCAACTGACTGTCGAGACGCGAAGACGTCTGGAGAAACTATGCAGGAAAATCAAAAACACTTTTCAGTGATATCAAACTTTCCACGCAAGGATATAAATGAGCAAACAAATCAAAGAGAAAAACTGATATTACTGTTCCGAAGATTAGTCTCAAATTTTGCTAACAGAAGACAAGTTCTAACTGTATCAATAATATCATAAGGTCTACTGAAGCTATATTCTATACCGTTAACCGAAGCTATTTTCTACGTGAATTACGTAGACACGCTCTACATGTATCAGTAACACAGAACCTACTATTCTACCCGTGCACATTGAATCCCTAAACCTCCAATACTTAATATAAATTGGATTATCAATAATTCTTCCACTAAGCACGGATCATCGAAATAAATGAGCAGGTAAGCTTTAATGCTGAAAAATATTATTTTTCTTGTATTATCATTACAAAATGTTGTTACACACTCGAAGGAAATAGGCATAACTAAAAGCAATTGGTGTTTCTACTGGACTGAAACCATTAAACGCTTAACGCTGAGTTCCGTTTCTGCTTTTTGCCGCTTACTCTGTGTGTCATTGAATAACTTTGGCGGCCAACAAGTCATCAAACATACCGGTATACCTTGCCTTCATTCTTGCGTTTGTTTCGATTTTTTTCAGTAGGTTTTTCCTGAACTCTTCCCGTTTGCCGGTATCAGCGATGAGCTCGTCGAGATCCACGACTTCGTCCGATTCTTCCGTCGCCATTGGAATCATCGTCAGACTTGATATTAACCCAAAGCCATGTTTGCTCTGGTATTCAGTCTTCAGTTGAGCCAGGGTGAACTTAGTGGTACTGCCAGCTGAAGTCATTATACGGGAATACGTAGCGTGGTAGACAGATAACAAGTGGTCGTAATGTTGCCTTCGGGAGTTTCCATCGATGCATGTGAAGGCAAGTAAGTTGAGATCCAGGGCCACTGATCCAACCCGACACAGTTGAAGATCGATAAGCCGGCACTCTGACACCCGACCTTCGCCGTCGTACCTATAGTAACATAGTGAATAATAATAATTGTCTAATCTCTACGTACAAGGAGGGTAACGTACACGTGTTGTGTTGGCCGCGTAGTGCCTATCGTAAAAGGTGCACTCATACAAAGGGTTACCCCTATAACATTTTACCAATATTCTGATAGGGTACGTAAAACTCGCATAAGGTAAGTGGGGTGTTTGTTAGTCACCCATTTAGTTTTTATTTATTTTTCATTCTTGTTTGTATTTGGAAGTTTTATAATTTATCATATAATGCACCATTATCAGTTTTTCTTCAATTTAACTGTTGTACAAAAAAAAAATACAAAGGTGATTTAACTCCTTACACGCAGTTCCCATGTTTCGGTCCAAATCCACTGCGTTACATGAGTTTCACATCTACAGCACTGGTTACATTTTTCTTACATGCCAAAATGTGAGTATAATATGACACACTTGCGGTAGTTAAAATAACAACTCTGAATGATCATACTGATGCTGAACTGTCTGTCTGTCTGTCTCTGTCTGTTTCTCTGTCTCTGTCTGTCTCTCTCTTTCTGTCTCTGTCTGTCTGTCTATCTCTGTCGGTCTGTCTCTGTTTGCCTGTCGCTGTCTGTCTGCCTGTCTCTGTCTGTCTGCCTCTGTCTGTCTCGCTGTCTCTGTTTGTCTATCCGTCTGTCTGCCTGTCTCTGTCTGTCTATCTTTCTGTCTGTCTCTGTCTGTCTGTTTCTCTGTCTGTCTCAGGTGGTCTCTGTCCGTCTCTGTCTGTCTATCTATTGAATTATCATGGCTATCACGAGCGTTTCTCATGGCTCATGTGTGGAATGTATAGAGTAAGCACACGCATTGCCATTCAATCGAATATTTTTAGTTCTTTTGTTCAATCCACTGAACTGTTGATGAAATGGAAACAGAGGCAAATTATTTTGGTATCTACTGCAGCAGCATCCTCTGCAGTTTTGAACCCCTCATCTATAAATCATTCATCTCCCAATTACCAATTTTACAGAGGCATAATTACGCCGATATCTTCCAATGCTATAAGATGAAAAATTATTTATTCTTTTTGGAATAGTTACTCTCGGTACTTAAGCGTCAAAATCAAACTCAAGTTCAACTTTTCTGCATTCTGTGTTCCATCTACACATAGATTGCTCATTGCAGTCAACAGCTTAGATGTAGAAATCACTGTTTTTATACTGTACCGACAGATCGCTTTGCTGTCTCTGATTACGAGAGAAATTCACAATTACCAAAATTTTCTTCAATATTCCTGCGAAAAATTAAAACTCACCTGAAAAGAAAGTTGTTGTTCCAGAGGTCGCCGTGACAGATAGCAGCAAATTCATCGGAAAATTCTAAGTGCCGTTCAAAAAATTCTTCGTGAGCTACGTGCATTTTTCTTTTGAAAAATTCAGCTACTTTCTCGTACCCTGGGCAAGCTTCAGCTACCCAAAGGCCAATCTCGAAAGCGTTCTTCATGAATTCTTCAAACCCTACGAAAGAATCGCCTTTTTTGAAAGTGTAGTAGGGTTCTTCCAGGCATGGAAAAGATGTTGTCATTTTCTTTGGTTTGTAGTCTTCTTTGGACATCAGCAATGCTGATGCTGCATGAAGCCGAGCTAATTCTGTGTACACAAGTTTTAGATGCTCCAAATCCAACGGCTTTTTGCGATTGAAGAGCCGAAAACTTTCTTTCCTGAGGTCTTCCAGATACATGACCATCTCTCCTGCTCTTTGGACACCGAAGTAGTACCTTGGTACTCTCAAAGTACTTTCACCAGCCTTTTCTAATTCGGAATTTAGTAGAGGCATTATCTTCGAGTAAAAACCAAACTCCTTTTCGAAAAGCATCTTTGACATTTCACTCATTGACGAGGATCTGTTTACTGTGGCCTTCACAATGAACGAGGCAGTTTTTTCCTCATTCTTTTGTTTGTAGTGAGCATTGAGGCCAGTCAGTATTCCCATATAGTTATCTCCTTTCTTCGAAAAGTCTTTCACTTCGTATTTCTGGAAGATTGCATCACTTCCTGCAGCATTTGCCAGAGCATCAATGACGTCATCAGAGCTAAGAAAATCGTAGGAAGAAGGTGAAATTGCCTCCTCTTGCGCCACTGAAAACGATAAAAAGTGGGTTAGCAATAATTATAGTAACGAGGGAATAGTGCTAAGCTCCTTAAGTAAATAGGCTTACCAAGAACAATAAGCTCTCTTTAATATACACCTGGTAGTATGAATATCTGCTTACAGAGTCGTCGAGCATACAGATTTATTTTCCAACCGACGGTATTCTATTCAGTATTGAATAGCACTTCATTTACAGTTTATTGCATTTTTACTTTTTCACTTACTTGTAGAGGTCAGTCAGGTTTCCTTTGGTGAAGTTTCAATTGTTTTCATCTACATTCATCTGTTGTAAAAATACTTTTAGAGGTTAGCTTCATTTTCTTTGAATAACAAATTTAAATATTTGCGCTAAGAAATTTCGCTGAATGCAAGCACCTGGTTAAGAACTTGAACTCAAATTCAGCAATTATTGAAATTGTGTTATTATTTGTGAGCAAAAATTTGTATGTCTGATTGTACAATCAATACCAACTACGTTATGCTTCAGACATATGAATATATTTAACTTACACTGGACTCAAGTTATTGTCAGGAAAAAAGATAAAGTTACACTGGTAATAAAGGAGAAAAATGTGCAGAAATTAAAAACTCGTATAATGTTTTCTGGTGTTGACAAAATTCCTATACAGGTGAATACATTAGGCATCAGGAAAGCTCCTTGGATATTACGTACTTCAGCCATGCTGTTCACTGTGAAACCCATAACAAAAAATATACATATATAAGCATTTCTCTGATTTCTCTAGAAATTAATTTGGGATAGGTATTCGCTGATCGATTTTTGACTGGGTAGAGGCTGGGAAAAATGCGTGTTCAAGTTGTGATAGGATACCCTATTTTGGATACCTTAAAGTTCTTCAGATAAGATCCAGATTGCGTCAACTCTTCCTTTGTTGAATGAATTTGCCTCTCTTTTATGAATAACGCTCTGTATGTAATGACATGAAAGAAAGGGTTAAGCTCTCCACTGGTTCTTTGTAGTCGTGATGCTTCATTCCGTGATTAGCGGGAGAGCCAGCATCACATATGCTCCAGATTGCACGTAAGTGATGTAATCGGTTATTGCTTCTTTGTGCTACTATGATTTCACAAACCTACTGTAACTCTTGTCCAGAGTGTAAGTTTTGAGAATTTTACTTGTATGAATGAAAATCTCAGTGTGTTAAGCCCCTTATATGTAGAGCACTGCTTGCATAGATGAGAAATACATGATCTTTGTTTGTTTCTTTGTTTTCTCTAGTACTTATAATAAGCTTATAATAAGAAGTAGTATTAACTTCACAGCGTCATTGCCTGCTGAACTTCCAATTTGACTGGCATCTTGCTACATGTTCTCACTCTTTGACTGGTGAAGCTATTGGAAGCTGGAGCTGTGTACTTGTACACAATTGTTGCCCCAAATAGTCATACGACTAATTTTGTGGGTTTGAAATATTTTACCTGCTCTACGTGTGTAGTGATTTACTTTTATCATTTTTTTAGCCTTCTGTAAAGAAATGTTTTCAATAAACATTATCGTTATTATTACTATTATTTTGTTGTAACTGCATCACCGCTATTTCTGATCAGGAATCGTACTTCATAAGAACTTCCAATACACTTCCTTACCTTGAGTTACCTTGAGAGTCTTCGGAAGAAGTCCAGGTGACGTTGTTCACGTCACCCCACGTGTGTGGAGTCACTCTGCTGGGTGTCTTCTGTGGTGCCGCAGTTTGCGA
>LQNS02278163.1:10494380-10510200 GCA_001587735.2 Parhyale hawaiensis
GAATGCTTCAAGCCACCGAAGGCATTTTCCACGGATACCAATGCGGGAAAGTTTCTACAATAGGATTCCGTGGTCAACCTTGTCAAAAGCCTTAGCAAAATCTAAGTAGATTACGTCCACATTCTTCCCTTGGCACAATGTCTCTACGATGCTCCAACAATATTGTGAAGTAGTGGAACGTTTATGTCGAAAACCGTGTTGTTTTGATGTGAGTAGTTCATTACTCTCCAGATGGTGCACTAGGTGTTTACGGAACACCCTTTCCAGTAACTGGCAAACATTAGAATGAATATTTAGAGCCACATTATCATATCTAACTTTGTAATGCTTTCTTCTGTCGATTATTGAAGTGATGGCACCATTTCCGTCATTCAAACGCTACTGCATGCGAGGGTCCTTCTCCTCTCTATAGGAATGGGAATGGCAAACGGGAAGCTGTTGTCGCATGAGCCTTCCGTCTCTCACACCATGGCTCTGACGATCGCTGGTCGACTACTGTCGCTGTGCACGCCACTTCCAATTCTTTACACTGACGCGTTTCCTGTAAGAGGAAGGATACATATTGACTCTATGTTATTGAGTTATATTGCATAGAAAGAAAAGAATTCCTTCACGTTTCACATATAAACATTTTATTAACTTTTACAGCTCATTTATTGCTCGTACTTCTGGTATTGATGATTCACTGTAAATCACTATAAAAGTATGAATAAACCGTATTCAATTCATTAATAGCGTCTCCGAATCTGTACACACAAGTCGTCAATGTTAATATTTTACTAGAAATTATTCGGAAGTCTGAGTTAAATCGTACTCCTAAATAGCTAATTTTTATGCTCGTGTTACCAACACAGGAGGGGGGGGGGTGTTTGACTATTAAAAAATACCGTATAGTTCTAATTAAACCGTGTTTAGAATAAGTCACTGTGCCCCTTAATACGCAACTTGTTTTACGTTAAATTGCTCGCTTCTTACTAGCCTGCTGGTCAATATACGCCTCACAGCATCCTTGTGCCTGCCTTGTTGTGGCGATAAGCTATCGTTCAGATAGCTCTACATCTCCTTCATAGTATAAGAGCGCCGCTATTCTTTCTGCGGTAATTTCATCCTATATCGTTAATCGATTCGTCTCTGGCACTCGGATTGTCTCGAGGTCTTGTGGTCAACTGGTCATGGTCACGTGGTTATCACATTATATCAGTCGCATAAAAATGCTACACAGACTCTCTTACACCATTCAGATTAAATGAAATATCTGGCGATTGATACACCACAAGGGCCATTCCCAGGGAGGAGTCCAGGCCCCGGTTCTCTCCAGGCTACTATCTTGTATATAATCAATTCTTAATCACAAAACCGATGCTTTGAGTACATATGACGGTCCTCGGCATCATGCAAGTTATACTTTTACTGATCGTAAAGTCGAATTACGTTATAGGGCAAACTAAAGAATGTCTTGGCATCAAGTGAATTCCTCTTCCGAAATTTTTCGAGCTTTCAACTGCCTCTGAGTACACAAAAAACTATTTCACGACCGCATGTATTGTTTCCAAGAAAAAGTTACAGAGTTATGAAGTACGTAAAATTTCTTTTCAGTAATTTGCAGTTCTTTAAAAACTCAGATACATCTGGGCAAAACAAAACCCTTTTCCGATAAAGTATATTTATTTCTGAGAATTTAAAAGTAGTTCGAGGGTAAAATATGTCTTATGATCTTGTGAATTCCTCGTCATAAATTTTAGAGTGCCGTGGAGTAATGATGAATCTCAAGTAGCAAACGTTCATTTTCATCTGTACCATCATAACAAAAATCCGTCTGAACTTTAAAAATTAACTAGCGAACTTGCAAGATTTTAGCAAGTTCAAAAAGAAAACTTTTCAGTTTGTTTCACTGCTTTTTTTTTCTCTTATACGCATCTTCTGCTACCTCGAATCCGAATCCTCAGCCTGAGAACGAAAAGTTAAACTTTTTCAGCTCGCTACAGACGACAGTCTTTCGCCCCGTGTTTTCACTTCCGAGCGTTCGAATGCGCTGTTTTGTCTGGGTAAACAACGGAAAAAAGAACTTTCTTCTGAGTGGTTATTCATACAAAATTTGAAGAGACACTAGGAACAGACACTGCCAACAGTGTATCGAAACTTTTAGTGGACATAAAGTTGTGCTTACATAGACACGACGAAGTATTCGAACGCGGTGAAGTTAACACACAGGCGATAGTCTTTTGTCCTGTTTTTTTTTTTTTTACTTCACAGCGTTTGAATGCTTTGCTGTGTCGGTGTAAAGAGCGGGAGCGGTGCACTGCTTTCTGAGGTATCACTCTCTTGATAATTAAAAGCAACAAAACACACTAAGAACTATTGTTAAACGAGCGAATATTGCGGCCAAGATTTTATCGAAACTTTCGCTAGACACACCTAAAGTGGTGTTTGCATAGACGCAACGAAATTTTCCAACGCTTTGAATTGAAAACCCTGGTCAAAAGACTATAGTCTGCAGCGGGCTTTATCCTGGAGCCACGCTCAACTTGACTATCGAACCAAGGCCCTCTACAGTCAATTGTTGCTGGGTATACACAGTATCAATGGGGACACTTACCGTACCCAGAAATGGGGAGGGGCGTGGGTCGTCGCATACGAACCTTCCATCGATGGCGCCATAGTTCTTGACGAGTCGTGTCCCCATATCCAGAGCACGAACTAGTGAGTGTGGATTTCCCAGTTGAGGGCGAGGTCAATTTGACTCTACCGTGACTAGCTGGCCAAAAAGTTTCGCAACTTTCTCTGAGCTATGCAGATGTATTTTTGTTGATGTATTGTAAATTTAAAATATTTCCAAAATATGTATTGTAATTACATCTGTGTGCAATAAACCCATCAAAATCATCAATCTTTTATTTTAATTTTTAAGTACAAAAAAAAACGCTGAGTTATATGACAATAGCTGAAATATTCACAAATATATCCGCTAATATCACAAATCGAAGCATCACACCTCTTGCTGTTTGATTATTAATCTTTAACAAACTATTCAGATATGGAAACAATAATCCCCCACACGCTCGGTATAAAATATTGTAATAAAAGGCTTGGAAGCGTCAGCAGTTCGCACGCTGCTGTCAATATAAAGTTCAATCTATGTAATTTAACACGTTGACTGGTTCCAAGAATCTGTAGGCTAATGATGTTCCTAAGAGATTGTGTACCATATATAGCACGGATTGCAGTCAATGAATTAAATTTTCTAGAAGTAGGTTCAGTCTTTGGGCTTTGGTAAGCTACTGAATTGAGAGTTGACTAAATAAATAAATAAATTCCAGTGAAATATACGTAATAACCGCTAACAGGTTCCGTCCTGAATCTTAATCCAAAGTGATAGATTATAATCCCATCTTTTATAGCAATTCCGAGAAAGTTAAAGCTGATGAATTTAACTTCTCCGTGATCGCCTGGGGCCAATGATCAAATAATTTATTCATCACAGTGGACCAATCGAGCCTCTGAAATCCCTACAATAATTATTTAGCTAATCAGCGTTGTTCATTATGCCGCAAAATATTCGGTAGTAAATAAAGGAATTGCAAATTACATAGCTCCAGAAAAATTGCATTCGATAATTTTCATTGAAAGGCATAATACATATACGCCGGTTTCGTGACAGTGCTTCTCAGTTTCTTTGGTCTGTCTCTCCAAATTCTGAACAGTTTAATGATTCAGTTGGATTTTGATACCGTTCCCAACAAGTGTAATAGTACCCCTATTTTTCACTATTACGCTTATTACTCTGATTTGCTTCTCCCTAAAGAAAGCAAAATCGATAAAGACTCTGGATATGAATCTACATTTTGATACTGTCGGGTAGAAGCACATTTAGTCGTTACTTTTTCTGCTGTGTATCTATCCTGTCACTATTGAAATGACAGGCCCCATATCACTTTGGAGAACTCAAAAGAAAATTAGAAAAGGCTGGAATTTCCATAGGAAAGCGAAGACTTTCACCATTATAGCACCTTGCAATGCTACTCTCAGAAATTAAAAAAAAAAGAAATGAAAAGAGTGTAATGCCCGATGAAAAGAAGGAGGACTTTTGTGAAAATCATTAGGGTTACAGCAACATTCTCAACTAACTAGCGGACCCGCGTGTGAAAAAATTCACGTAATAATCAATAAATTTGCTTAATATAGGGCAGTGCGGATTCTTCTTTCTTGACTTGGTTCCTATTCATTACAAGAAATTTGTGATGACACTTCTTAATTGATTGTACTTTCCTTAATAAAACTACATGTAGAGGAAAACGCTACGACAGCCAACTCAATTTATTGTAAGCGATGCTTGCTTTCTTCTGAGCAGTACACTTCAACTCATCTGCAGCACACTATCTCCCTCTCTTAGATGACATGCAAACTTCTGAGCAGTACACTTCAACTCATCTGCAGCACACAATCTCCCTCCCTTAGATGACATGAAAAAAAACTAGAGCACTCTGAGAGCTCATACCTCCGCCAAGTAAGGCAACGGGAACGAAAAATTCAAATCTGCTATGAAACTATGATTTTATTTGTATCAACACCAAAATCTGGTCACTTGTGTCTTTTGATAATTTTAACAGTGTCTTTAGTTTTCTTGGAGATCCGTTCTTAACTTTTTGAGGTATGGTGCTAGCAAACATTTTACCAAACATAAGTCAAACACATAATCGGACAAGCCGATCATCACCAAAATTTAATCAATTATGTTTCTAGCATGACTAACAGTTCCTGAAAATTTCATAAAACTCAATCCATAGTTTTTGAGTAATTGGGCTAACAAACATTTTTACAAACACTAGTCAAACACACAAATGGACCTACCGATCATCGCCAAAATTTAATGAACTATGTCTTTTAATATTACTAACATTTCCAGAAAATTTCATAAAGATCCATCCATAATTTTTTAGTTATTGCGCTAACAAACAAAAATCAAACACAACGACAAACAAACGAACGAACGAACAGATCATCACAAAAAATTGATCATTTACTGTCTGTAATAAACACAACAACTCATGAAAATCCGTTCATTACTTTTTAAGTTATGGCACTAACAAAAAGAGACAGACACACAAACATCGGATGGACAGATCTTCACCAATAGTTAATCATCTGTTCCTTCTATCATACCTAACAATCCCTGTAAGTTTTGTCAAAATTGGTCCATCACTTTTTGAGTTATTTTGATATGACAGACAGACAAACAAACATACAGACAAGCCCGACGAAAACATAACCTCTTCGGCGGAGGTTATTAACTGTATTAGTAAGCGCTCAAACATCACGGAATTTCATTTTTGCTGCGTATCCAGAATACACAGAGAGACAGTTTCAGCAGAACAATATTTTCGCTCCCAAGAAGTTGGAATACCTGAAGAATCACTATGTGTGTCTACTACACCGGAAAAAATTGGTTCCTCTACTCTTCGCTGCGCTGATTTTCTACTAAATGTTTACATCGTAAATCAAAACAAAATATAATTTTGATGGAGAGAAAATGCAATGACCATCAGACTCTACGGGAACGGCAAGGGAAGCTGGAAGAGCACGAACTGCATTCAATGGACCCGTGCGTGAAAAAATTCCCGGAATAATCAATATTTTGTCTACTACCTATTAACGGAATCTTCGGCATCTTCTCTGACTTACGTCTTCATTTTCTTCATTGATCCTCGCAGTCGTGCTCCCATCCTAAGTTCTTCTATATCGCAGGGCAGAAGTAAAATCTTGAGTAAAACACGCCAATAAACTTGAATGCAATGGCAATCAGGTTAGCTTATATACAATGTTGGCGCTCCGTAGCAATGATACCTTTGATACTGTCTTTCCAACTCATATAACTGCTTCATTTGAAGTTCCAAAAATTTTGGCCTCTGAAGAGAAAACTACTGCGTCAAATAAGAAAAACTATAAGCTAGAAGAAATGATCGTCTACTGCCCGTGAAAAATCACCCCTTCAGAGCGCTTCGTTGACCATCTGCTGAATATATATGCCGTGGCCTAGTCACCTAAGAGAAAAAAATTATAAAATCGGACTCCAGAAGCTGCATACATAGTATTCCGATTTCAAAAAGCGTTTCAAGCAAGAAGTGTCTCCAGAATAAGGGATAAGGATCAACCAGCCTTCGCCCTCTTCTGCAACGTGGTCATCGATTTACAAAGTGTGCAACCTGGCTTTTTATTCACCTTTCTATTTCCTTCAAAGCGGACACGAAATAAGCGCTTTATCATATAAGGAAAACGTATGCAGGGCAATGGAAAACACTTTCTAGTGATGTAGAATTTTCACACAAGGCTATAAATAAACATTACAAAGTATATTGAATAGCTCGTATTACCGCACCCAAGATTAATTTCGAATGTCGCTAATAATAAGCACAGCTTCTAACCGTATTCATAATATCGGATCTACTTTCTACCAAATCTACGTTCTATGCAGGTTACGATCACACTCTGTACATACATGTAGCAGTGTCTACGCGTGTACCTTCGAGCCCTAAACATCTGACATATATATAATTATTCATATTAAATTTAAGTTAGATTATTATTTATTCTTTCACCAAATACGGATCGTCATTAATGAAAAAGGTAAATATTAACTGTAAAAATATTTTTTATCTACTATTTTCATTGCCGTACTAAACTGGAGCACTCTGAGAATGTATACCTCCGCCAAGCAAGGCAATGTTGATCAAACATTGAAGTTGCTCCTGAAATAAAAATTTCCTCCATATACCACCAAAATTTGTCATTTGTGCCTCTTGACAGTAATAACAGCTTCTGCAATTTTCTTGAAGGTCCGTCAGTAAGTTTTGAGTTATGTTCTGACAAACATTTTGACCAACAATAGTCAAACAGACAAACGGACTAGCCGATCAACACCAAAATTTGGCCATTTGTGCCTTCTAACATGCTTAACAATGCCTTTAAATTGCATGAATATCCGTTCTTAACTTTTGGAGTTATTTTGCTAACAAACAGTAAATCAAACCAGAGATAAAGAAAGAAACGAACTGGCAGATCACAGCTTTTTCATTTACTTTCCATAATATATGCTTAACAACTTGTATAGATGTCCAGGCCTCCTAAAGCATTTCTAAACTCTGTAGTTTATCAATTTTGTTGCCCACTCTGTGAGTCTACGTACTTTGGTTATAGATTTCATAAAAATTCCTTTATAACTTTTGGAGTTATGCTACTAAAAAATCGAAAGACAAAAAATGAATAAAAAAAGCAGTTGGATGGATCTTCACTAAGAGTTAATCAGCTGTTCTTCCTAGCAGGCTTTGCTATCCCTTTAAATTTCTTCATGATCCATCCAAACCTCATCGAGTTATCTTGATGAGACAGACAAAAAGTTCAACAAATACGGAGACATCCAACCAGCCTAACTTCACAAAACATCACCTCCTTGGCAGAGATAATGATTACTACACACTCGAAGGAAATAAAATTGGTGATAACTAACTGGAGCCATTAAATTCAGTGCTTAACGAGAAAGTATCACTCTGAGTTCGCTCTCTACACTTTCTCGTTTGCTATGTGATTCAGTTAATAACCTTGGCGGCCAACATCTCATCAAACATATCAGTATAGCTCGCCTTCATTCTCGCATTTGTTCTGATTTTCTGAACCAAGCTCTCCCTGAACTCGTCTCGCTTACCGGTATCGGCAAAGAGCTCATCCAGATCTATAACATCGTCCGATTCTTCCGTCGCCATTGGAATCATCATTAGACCCATAATTAACCCGAAGCCAAGTTTGTTCTTGTATTCAGTCTTCAGTTGGGCGAGGCTGAACCTGGTGGTACTGCCGGCAGAGGTCATTACGTGGGAATACTCAGCGTGGTAGAGAGATAACAGGTGGTCGTGGTATCGCCGTCGGGTAGTTCCATCGATGCAAAGGAAGGCAAGCATGTTGAGATCCAGAGCCACCGAGCCGGCCCGGCACAGCTGAAGATCGATAAGCCGGCACTCTGCCACCCGGCCTTTGCTATCGTACCTATAGAAACATGGAGAATAATAATTGTGAGATCACTACATGCGACTATAATATCAAGTACGTGCTATATATGTTGGTTGGGCCGTGGTCATCCTAAATGAAATTAACCAATCAAATAACTTTTATGAAGAAAGCAATAGGCTCACAAATTCGCCTACAAGTACGAAATATCCAATATTATTGCACTTCTGTAGAGCCCAGTCAAGTGAATAGGTGACCACGCACAAGGAAAATACACGACTCCACTCAGCCTACACCTGCAGACACGAATGATATTGAACTAGTTATTCTCACCCAAAATCAAAGTAATAAAAAGGAAAGTAAGTTCAGTTTGCTGCTATCCTACAGAGAATTTACCATGGTGTCTCTTGCTAACCCTTCTACTGCGTGGGTGAAAGCTTAATGGAATACAAGGTACACTTAAACAAGGGGGTTACTCGTGTTATGTTGGTGAATAATATTCATATTAGGTAGGTATGTTGTATCTTATGCATTCATTCACTTTTCATTTTTTATAGTTTAGTGTGTATTTTAAAGCTATTGTAATTTATGTTCGTGTGCGCCATTGCCATTTTTCTTTTTATATTAACGTCTGTAGGGAAAAAACACCAAACGAAGAGTGATTTAATTTCTCATATTAGGTATGCATATTTCGGTCCGTAATCCCTACCTTGCATGAGATTCATCTGAATACAAGTAGTTACTTTTTTCTATGGCAAAATATGAGCACAATCCAACATAATTACGATATCGAAATGATAATGCTCAATGATGATACTTATATTAATTAGTTATACTGATATAATAACTTTCAAAATAACAAACTTCTTCATATGCTAATTAACCCCTTGACATGGTTGTCGCGAGTATTTTGTCATAGTACTTACCTGGAATACATGCTATAAGCACACGTATTGCCATTCAGCGAAATATTTTTTTATATTTTTTCAGACTATTGAACTGTGAATGAAATGAAGTCAGAGGTAAATTATTTTGGTATTTATTGAAGCAACACCTCCCGCAGTTTCGAACCCCACCTCTGCAACTCATTTAACTTCCATTGAATCAGCACCCTCTACAGTTTCGAACCCCAACTCTGCTATTCCTTTAACTTCCAAATCATCAATTACTATACAGAGCAGCATTTGTGCACATATGCTCCATGCCTAGTCTGACGGAGCTAAACAGAACACCAACAACTTTGCTGCACCCGATTCAAATGGTACAGTCATATCATCGGTTAAATTTGTCTGATAGATGAAAGCACATTTTTTTCAGCACGCAGAGTATCCGATAGGATGCACACAGAGAGAAATCGAAGGGTTACCCCAACTTGAAATGTTGCATTAAATACGTTTGCGCTAATGCTGTAGTTAAGTCATAGGTACAATTTTTTCTGCGTTAAGTTTACTCAGAATTTTTAAATTATTTATAGTAGCAGAGTAAATTTCTATTGAGACTTGTGGAAACGAAAATTATTATTTCTGTATTAAACTACCCTCTTAGAATCTAGGTCATCGATACTTATGAAGTTTTGTTGGACATTAAACAGCTACCCCAGCCCAGCCTGCTTATCTACAGCTGCTGAAGTCCTCAGCAAGGAGAATGACACACTCTCTTTACCTCGAGAAGTTGCGTCGAATTACGGAAATTACTATCCAAGTTTGTTTCCCATGTCATCAAGACTGCTGTTACCTGCAACCTAATGGCACTCTGCATGGGTGACTCTGAAAATTTACTGCAGGATTGTTGACAGAAAAGACAAACTTGTCAACAGTTCCTAGGGAACAACATCGAAACTTTTATTTTACCCAGTTAAATTTACCTAACGAAATTAATTCGATTTTTCAGAGCTGGGATTCCGTAGATTCAGTAGAGGATGGCATCACTTGTGCTCATCTGACAACGTCAACGTCATGAGAAGAATCCCGTTTCTGCGTCAGAATGTGAGTTTGTTACTCCCCTTCTGACGCACAAACTGAATTCTTCTCTTGATGCGGGTGTTGCCAGATGAGCACAAGTGATGCCATCTACTGAATCCCAGCTCTGCGATTTTTATAACAACTACGATTTCTCCTGGGAAGCTATATGTAGAATTTCATTATTCAAAGCTTCAGTATTTGCAGGCATAGATTTTTCTTTACCTCTGACGAAAATGTTTAAGTTTGTGCTTGAAATTGTTGTGAAGATGGATGCGAGACAAAAGAATTTATAATTTTCCTTATATAATAGTGCATGCAAAGCAATCTTGACATTTGTCACGTGAATGTAACTCAAAACATTGCACTATTGACAAGGGTTAAAGTCGGCTGTACAACCTGAGTTGGGAATTACTTAAGAGGCTTTTCAACTAATCAATAGAGGTAAATATTTTTTTCTGGAATTTAGGGAGCTGAGTATGTACTAATTCCACGGCTGACATTTATAGTTTAGATTTCGCCGATGCTACGTAAAGGTAACACTTTTCTCTCAGTGCAGTTATAGCGTTTCTGTGAATCTGTCGAGAATATAGTTTTTTTCTGCTCAATCGTGAGTTTTCTCAAAAGCTTTATTGGCAGCCCTAGCAGCGGCTTCAGATGCGTCTCTGTAGTGGACTGACCGCTAACTTATAAAGAGGTGGTGTGTCGCTGCTGCAATTACTCCCCAGGAGGCGGTTGCTCAAATTCCTTGTAAAGTTACAAGCGCTGTAGTTGTACAGCTGCAGGTACGAATGCAACCATGCACATGCTGAAGTTTTACATTTTTTTTCCTCGATCAAACATGTGAGTCTCGTCTACTAACTTAGGTGTGCATCGGTTGAAGGATCAAATCAATTTGATCATAACTTTGTGAAGACCTGTGTAAGAAAGTGATAAAAAAATCTGTGCCGCGATGTCGGTACTTCTTCAAAGAACTGTACAGTTTACGTTACCGTAACTTCACAAGGCGTGTGTGCATCCCGCCCCATGACGTCACTGGAAAAGCACATGAGTACAGGCAAGTACGTGAAAATATTATAGTGTATGCTGCTGCCAGTTCACTGAGGTGGATCGCGAGCTATGAGGTTCCGATTTACGAAGGTTCTAGAATGTCTTTGAATCACAAAATAATGGCAGAACGTCAATTGCTTGGAGGTTGTTGGGTTGCCTCCAAGAGTGTGGAGCTTAGGACTACCTTCTTTGAGCGAATAGAGAAAATACTTTGAGGCCTTTTGATCACACTGGCAAGTGCTACAGTCCTAGGCTCACGTTACCCTCTAAGTGGGGCTCCGCCTCAGTCAGACCAAAGTCCTGAAGGGACCAAAATTAAATAGGGGAAGGTCACAGTGAAATGCAGTGGGTTACACTGCACCACTCCTTGCTGGATTTGAGGGAACTTGACTATATACTTGGAATTTATAGGTATTACAAGCCTCGCCTCCAAAGGGCTAAAACAAACGTTACTTGTTGCTTAATAGTCACTTTCCTGGAGAATTTGACCTGCAACGGTAAGTACCTAACTTGCTGCATTGACCGCCAGCTCCGAGGTGCTCTAGCTTGGAGTTGGCTCGAGTCTGGGCAGTCGTTACTCACTGAGAACAGAGCTAGTTGGCCTGTAGATTTGTAACTACTAATCATGTGATTCATCATATTCTAATATCAGCATTAATTAGTGATATTTTTGAACATACATATTAACATTGTATATGCACAGTAGTCCACAAGGTAGACGTTAAAACTAACGAAAACTTTTCGTGGTCAGCCATTACTAGTCTTTTTTTTTTTAAGAAGAAAGAGTAATTTCTGGTTCTTCCTTTATGCACTAATTACTGAATGAAAGATATTATTTTTTTGTTAGTATTTTGAAAAGCTACTCTGCTAAAATTATGCGTAAAAGTTAATGCCAAGCTCGAGTTTTGTGAATTTTGTGTTTCATATATCCTGTAGATATAACAAAGTTCAATAAAGCTGTGTTCTGCAGATTGAAATCTACAGTATTGAATTAGAAATCACTGAATCATTTTTACTGCCTGAACTAGCGGCCTTGTTGACACTCATGACGAGCAAAATTCACTGTCACCAAAAGATATTTACTATGTGCCCTACAAAAACAACAACTCACCTGAAAAGAAAGTTGTTGTTCCAGAGGTCGCCATGGCCGATGGCTTCAAATTCTTCGGAGAATTCTAAGTGCCGGTCAAAAAATTCTTCGTGGGCTACAGGCAGTTTTCGTTTACAAAATTCAGCCACTTTCTCGTACCCTGGGCAAACTTCAGCAACCCAGACGCCAATCTCAAGAAGGTTCCTCATGATGTTTTCAAACGCTAGGAAAGAATCGCCTTTCTTGAAAACGTAGAACGGTTCTTCCAGACACGGAAAAGATGTTCTCATTTCCTTTGGTTCGTAGCTTTGCTTGGACATAAGCAATGCTGATGCTGCATGAAGCCGAGCAACTTCTTTGTACAAAAGTTCGAGATGCTCCAAATCCAACGGCTTTTTGAGATCGAAGAGCTGAAAATTTTCTTTCCTGAGGTCTTCCAGATACATGACCATCTCTCCTGCTCTTTGGACACCGAGATAGTACTTTGGCAGTCGAAGAGCTCTTTCATCAGCATTTTCCAACTCGGCATTCAGCAAAGGCAGTATCTTTGAGTAAAAACCAAACTCCTTTTCACAAAGCATAGTTGACAGTTCAGTCATTGAAGAGGATCTGTTTACTGTGGCCTTCACGATGAATGAAACAGTTTTTTCCTCATCTTTTTGTTTGTAGCACACGGTGATGCTTGTCAGCAGTCCAACGTAATTATCTCCTTCCTTCAAAAAGTCTTTCACTTCGTATTTTTGGAAGATTGCATCACTTCCTGCGGCATTTGCTAGGGCTTCAATGACGTCATCAGAGCAAATAAAATCATAGGAAGAAGAAGAAGGTGAAGTTGCCGCTTCTTGTTCCACTGAAATATAATAAAAAGTTGGATACGGTAGTTAGATGATGGTAACATGTGACAATTGCTGAACTCTATTTGATTAAGTATGCTATTGTAGTTCAAATTTAATATTCTCCTTACATCATACTCTATACGCCTGGTTGTATGAACCTCTGCTTGTAAAAGTATCGAACATACAGATTTATGTATTCATACTGTGTTCTTTTCATTATAATGTAGATACACTATTTCTATAATCACTGTGTTCATCAAAGAAGCAACAATCATAGGGGTGCCCTTCTGTTACAGTTTATGGCATTTTCACTTACTTATGGAGGTTAGATAGGTTTCCTTTGGTTAGTAGATATGTTTTTCAGTATAGGTTTTATATAATGTAAAAAGACTTCTGGAGGTTAGCTATATTTCCCTGGAATAACAGGCTTAAAATTTAAATACTTTCACTTAGATACTTCGCTGACTTGAAGCGTCTTTTTGAAAACTTGAGCAATTTTAAAATAATTCGATTGTGTTTGTGCAATAATCTGCATGCCCTTTTGCAAGAACTGCAGAAGTAATATGATTTCATTCGACTAAGGCGGGGCGCCAAAAATATTGCGAATAGAAAACAAAAACTTGCAGAGATACATGACTCGAGAAATAAAAAGTTCAAAACGTTTTCTCTGGAGGGTACGAAGTTTTTAAAACGACCACCTGTCGAGGACACGCCAGGTAAACTCTTTGGAAACTTTGTGTTACTGCAGCACGCAGTGTTTTGTCGGTGGATGAGCTTATGGAACAATTTCCTTGATGTCACTGACTGGGTTAAATTTTGCTATGTATAAACCCTTTTTTTGCCTAGACCCCATGAACATAACCCGGAGGGGAACCTGAAGAAGTCTACCCTAGGCGGAAAAGCCTGATAGGTAGGTAGGCAGGTGCGTAATTCGAGAAAATTACAGAAGTTGTTATTAAAACATGAGACATAAAGTCCAAATTTTGGTGATGGTGACTGGTTTCAGGGCCAATTTGCAATTTCCGTTAACAATGCCTTGCTTGGCGGAGGCAGGTATGAGTTCTCAGATTGGTTCTCTATTGTTCATATATAGTAATACACTGAAAGAAATTCGCTCTAAAATCAAAACACGGAAGTGCATCGTGATGATGCACATTAACTAACTCCACTGTAATTATAGTAATAATCATGTACTATCTTGTATACAGTAATTACGTTTAACGAGTTATTCATTTTGCCCTAATTGTAATATTTACAAGATCCAATATTGACGGAAAGAAGAAGCCAGCGCTGTGAGAATCCGAGAGTCACAATCAGCGGGGGAGAGATTTTTCAGTCCTCCGCAGAACGGACTCCACGACCTGTTTTGCTCACTACCAGTGTCATGTCGTCAAAATTTTAGAATAATAAAGCATAATGAATTCTACGTCAGGTTTATCCACTGTATGCGAGATTATGAATCATTATTATTACCATAATAGAAAAGTTAGTTAAAGTACATCATCATGATGCACTTGCGTATTTTGGTTTTGGGACAAAATTTCAGTGTAGATTTCTCAGAAATCGTCCTACTTGTGAAAAACATGCCTTCCTGCTAGCATTTCCCGTATGAGCACCTCCATAAATGCATGACCTACACCGTATGATTTGAAGTGAGGAGCTCAGGTCAAGATTTTGATTACTTGTTGGCTGTCGCATTCACCCGCTGAGAGACCATTTCAGGCGCTGTTTATGCCGAGGCCACACTAGACAAGCGCACGCACTTAACTTATGAGAGGACGAGCACCGGTATCTTAGATACCGGATTTCACTGTATGTTCATAAGCTGAGCGTACGATTGCCTTGTGTGCATAGCTTGATGAACCACCCCATGTAAAACGTAGAAAGTTTCACCGAACGTAGTTTATATTTCAATCTTCTACACCGACGAGCTTTTATGTGGGACAAGAAATAAATTTTGACTGCATTTCAATCCTGTATACAACTAAAAGAATTTTCTAATTTTCCACTTCTAGTCAGTGTTCATTTTCTTCATTACTTTAATAACTTGAAGTGAACATGCAGGTTCAGTGATATACATAGCTCGTACTTCCGATATTATTGTATCACTGTAGATCACCTAGCAAAAATCATTAAACGGTACATATTTATGAAACGCTTCTCTGAATTTGCACATTCAATTAAAGTTGATATTTTTCGATCAAAATTACCCTGAAGAAGTAGTTAAACCACATTCGTAAATAGCCTATTCTTCTGTGCGCGCCTCATATACTTGCGTTTGACTACCAGAATTACTGTACAGGTCTAACTAAACCGTGTGTGAAAAAAGTCACCGTGACTTTTAGTGAAAGACTTATTTCACGTTGAAATGTTCACTCTTTGCTTGTCTGCTGATCAATATGAACTTCACGGCACTCATCCTTGTACCTGTCTTGTTCTGGAGATAAGCTATCGTTCAGATAGCTCTACATCTTCTTCTAGGCATCAAGGTACGACCGTCCATGACGACCGTTCTTTCTTGCGCAATTTCATCCTCTATCGCAAATCGGTCTATCTTGGGCACTTTGATTAACTCGATGTCCTCACGCGTGTTTCTCGTATATAAGTCCCACGAGAATGCGACATAGACTCACTCCGAAGATATAGATTAGATATCTGCAATATCGACAGGGCCATTTCCCAGGCTATTATCTTGTATTACTTTATCACAAACGTGATGCTTTGTATTGGTACACACGTAACGATCCTCGATGTCATGCACGATGTACTTTTATTGATTGTAAAATTGCATGACTTGCTAGGATAAAACAAAGGCAGTGTGGCAATCAGGTGAATTTTTACCTCCGCCAAGGAGGTTATGTATTCGTCGTGTTTGTCTGTGTCTTTGTCTG
>LQNS02278163.1:10510378-10537765 GCA_001587735.2 Parhyale hawaiensis
GGATCTTTATGAAATTTATAGGAGTTGTTAGTAATGGTAAAAGACATAAATGATTAAATTTTGGTGCAGATCGGTTTGTTCGTTTGTATGTTTGTCTCATGTTTGTCATAACGTTTGTAAGCAGTATAACTCGCAAAGTTATGAACGGATCTTCAAAAAAAATTGCACAAGCTGTTATTACTATCAAAAGGCACAAATAATTAGATTTTGGAGTTAATACAAAGAAAATTATGGTTTCAAAGCCAAATTGAATTTTGCTACCGTTGCCTCGCTTGGCGGAGGTATGCGCTCTCAGAGTGCTCTAGTTATTCATTTTTTTATCAAAATTTTAGCTGTCTCTGTTTACGGTAAAAGCTATTTTATGAGCATATGCATTGTTTCTGCGAAGCTTTCAGAACGTCTTAAGCAGCTCATAAAAACTCTCTTCAATCGTCTTCACTTCTTTATAAAAAATTCAGATACATTTGGGGTGAAACAAAAGCATTTTGCGATAAAGTAAAATTTTTTGAGAGAAAAGTTAAAAATAGCCCGAGGTTAAAAAAAAATTTTTGTGACCATGTGCATTTCCTCATCATAAATTTGAGAGTTTAGCGGGTCGAAAACGATTTTCTCACGATACATGTAAATTATAATATAACACATGTGCATGTTCATCAGTACTTTTAAAATAATACCCGCCTGAAATGTAACAACGAACGTTCTTGTACGATTTAGCTCTGAACGCGGATAAACATGGGGAAAACTCGAGAAGAATATATATCTTAGTTTCCTTCACTGTTTTTTTTTTACATAGCTTTTTCCACCTCGAATCCTCGGCTTGGAAGCGAAAACTGAATCAATTTATACGAGAGCTACGCTAAATCTGCCTAGCAAACGTCCACGTCGCACGTACGTCGTTCATGCTACAGCCCTTTTGCTGTATACAGTATAATTTTGGTCTCCTGTACAGTCATAAAAAATTGCATTGACCTGCAAATCCAAAAGTTTATCTTTCCTAAAGTGAACAAAGGGAGATCAGCACTCTCATTCGCCACCAAAACAAAGCAATGCATGACGTCACAGCCTATTGCCCTTCACCACGAATCAGACAACTTCCCTGATTGGCTGCGACATGTTGTGACGTCACAGCTAGATAGCTTGGTTGAGCTGGCGGACAACTGCTTCGCCTCTCCTTAGGTACTTTGGCTATTGAACAATTATTGCACTTTTTCTGCGAGTGAATGACTGGACGTAATATCTAGGCTAGAGTGTAAAAACCAGGGCAGTTTGAGAACACTATAACTATCTTGTATTCTTAATATCAACATACGCCCTAGCCCTATTAGAAATCCGGGCCGTCCCAGAACCTACAACGTATATCATCTTCTGAGACGGCCAAGAATCTTGTTAGGGACTGACGGTAAGTCAAGTTCCTGTAATGAGTTCTAAATTATCTCTAGGTTCTGGCTTCTTGGCCTTCCTGAAACTGATAGTTCAGCAAAACTATAGTATAGAGGGCCCAGCCGTCCGTCCAAAATGATTGCAAAATATTTTTAATTAGGATTTATTGTTTCTGTTTCCAGATTAGATTAGATTTTACCGTGAAAGAGACCTCATATGTACGTGCAGGTGTGATCTTCCATTAAAGAAACCCAAATTGTACCCCCACCTGAATATTGCGAGACCAAAATATCCCCCTGCAAGGGTAGGCGCGAATAGCACTTTGGAATTGGTGAACGGTGAACGGTACCAAGAAAATATAATTCAAAAATAAAATTCACAGGAAATGCTCAGAGCTCACTGTAACCTAGATACCAGCCGATAGTTGACCCGCAAGCGTCGAAATTTGACTGCAATGTAAACTGAGTATAATTTGGCGTCTAGCATGAAGTTACAATTGCTACGTAAAGATTCAGCTTATGGCTAAATGGATTATGCACAAAAAAAAAAATGGAAACTCCAACCAAGACTGAGCCTCTGTCACTTTTCGAAAAAAATTGGCTAAAAAATATGCGATGTAGCTGATGCCCAACAGGTTCTAAAACTCTATCGAAGGTGCCTCCTTTCATCTACCACTCTCAGAAGAAAACGCTTCATCGTGATGTCAAAAATTAGGCCTACAGAGGTAGTATTCAAAGCGAATCAAAATTCGAAAGATGCCGTATTTTCACTTCTGATAATATATTTCAGAAGCCATATTTGTCATCGTAACTCCAAGGGTTGCAACTTTATGGTATCTCAATTTATTTTTCAGTGGATGAATTTTTTTTCTATCTCAATCTTTAACAGCATGACGGAGGGAAGGACCAACCAAAAAGCGAGCAAACAAGCAAACGCGGAGCGACCTACAACCGGGTATTATTATACTATGGATTCTAATTTAACATTAGCTTGTAGTTGCTAAGTGACTGCTTTAAGAAATTACGTTAAAAACCACAAAGCTAATGAAAGAAATCAGCAGTAGCGCTTAACGGTGTAATACGCGCAATATAAAGTACTCTTAAATTAGTAAAATTCATGAAGAACGCTTGTTGAAAAAATGCCAAATATAGATATTGGACCTTAAAATCACACCGCAAAAACACGAAGTTCAGCGTGACCCACGGGTGGGCTACATCGCAGGAAGCGTGTTAACTAATCATTGTATGATTTATAGAGAGTCGTGTTCACTTGGGCGCCAATCGAAGCATTTATATCAGTGGTGCACTTTGGGCGCCGAAATTAAGCCTTCCGGGCTTGACTTGTCCGAAACTTCAGACCGAAGCTGTGGCTCTTTTTTTTTTTTTTTTAAGCAATACGATCACGCGGAACGTGGTGAAAAATCTATTTTAGTGAGTAAGCTTGAGTTTCTGGAGGTCTCAGGGGTAACTTATTGAGGGTCATTGCCTCAAACTCAATTCAACGGGTTGAAGCCAATGCACCTACTTGAAGTTTCAAGTAAGTCCAGCCTCGAAACTAGGCTTAATATTGCCCCCAACCAAACATGCCCTTAATCTCGAATATCCCCTTAGGATTAGCACTAGCTGTAGAAGCCCGTATCATAAATGACGAAACATACAGTAAATGATTAAGAAATTACTCCAGAAGCGATCATGTCGTCAAATAGGTCCAGTAACCTCGGTTTCAACAATGGATTCTCTACCAGCTGTTTTAAAAGCTTTTCCTTGTAAATTTTCATTTTTTCCTCTTGATCATCGCCAAAAATTTCCAACACATCTTGGGCTTCTTCCGGATTACCAATGATCACTGGAATCAGAATCAGCGCTTCCAGTAAGGCGAAGGAGTTCTTTTCGAAAAACTCTTTTTTAAGCTGAGGAAGAGTGAAGGGCATAGGCAGTCTACCTGCTGCTAGCACGCTTGCAAATTTAGCATAATAATGAAGTAAGAAGTCATCCAGATTGTTCCTCCTGACGTCGCCGGTGAGGCTGCAGTACAACATGTAGTTCAGGTCCAGGGCCGGAGAGCCCACCCTAGTTAACTGGAAGTCCAGGAGCATGCAGCTTTCGACGCTTCCGTCACCATTGTATCTGAAAAGTATAATAGAAATTGGAAAACTTTGTAACTGTTATCCATGACTTGGTGCCATTCTCAAACTCGTATACTCAATGCCTTTATACGTCGTCATGAAAGTGACAGATTTATAAATTTTTCTTTTCCACAATATTTTCTCTGGAAAGCTACCAAGGCCAGCATTTGTCAGCTGTGACTTCAGTTCTCACCCTCCCCTAACCTCTTTGAATCCCTTAATTGAACCTCATTTCATTCCTTGAAAGACATGATTGAAAAGTAGCTATTTAACGTTTGTAAGGTTTACGGATAATGTATTTGAACCGCTGACGGCATCAATAATGACCTACCTGAATAAAAAGTTGTTGGTCCAACAGTCTCCGTGGTTGATGATGTCGAAAGGTTTTCTTGAGACAAGTTGGTCTCTGAGTATGTCATACATCTGATGTTTCTTCTCTTCCATAAAGCCAACCACTTTGTCGTACCCATCAAACTTCCTCGCGATGCTGGCTGCAGTGTCGGCGTAGTCGCTGAAATAAGTTTTGGTACTGAAACTGGAAGAATCATTTTCTAGAGCATCGTAAGCATCTCTTAGAATTGGCATTTTCTTCGCCATATCAACATGCTGGAACTCTCCTCTGGAGGTCAAAAGAACGGAGGCTGCGTGCAAGCGACTCAACTCGGCCAACACCACTTCCGTTTTTTCCTTCGACAGTCCCTTCCTCCTGTCAGAAAGTTTGTATCCACTTCGGCGAAGATCTTCGAGGTAGATGACCTCTTCGGATTTTATTTTGGTGTAGTTAAAGCATCGCGGGACCTGGAGCGGTTTTTCACCCACTCTTTCGAGCTCTGCATTAAGTAGAGGAAGAAGTTGGATGTAGAATCCAATTTCCTTATCAAATGTCTCCGTGACCACGGACCCCAAAGCAGATTCTCGACATGGATTGATTTTAACTACGTAAGATGTTTCTGCCACCTCCGTCCCAGTGGTGTATTCCACTCTCACGCTTGATACGAAAGAAACATAATTATCTCCCTTCTGGGTGAAGTCCTGTATGGTGAACCCTATCAGTCTGACCTTAGGTCCGAGGTCATTTCGAAGTGCCGCTTGTACGCCTTCTTTGTGAATCAACTGGTGAGGATCCGTCTTTGTAGCAGCAGAGTTGGACGGTATTGAAGAATCACCTGCAACAACAAACATCATGCCAATTCACCGAGTGTTAATTACGCTAGAGTTGTACAGTGAGAGTTCTATTTGCGTATGATAGCCTCAGTAAATTTTTACGATGCAGTCAATCAGAAGTAGTAAAACAATATATAAAGGTTTTTTTCTGAGTTTGAAGCATCAGTTAGTGTTACTGTAGCAAGAACGTTAAGAGTTTAACGTAATTATACAGTCAAGGTTGTTATTTTCTCATTACCGATTAGAATATGAGATTTATTTTGTACACTTATATATAATCCTTGTACACAGATAATGTACATAATCCACGAGCTGTGATTAAGAGGAAATTTTCTAAAATTTTAACGGTTTTAGTATTATTTTATTGTAATTACTTTATCAACAGTTGAGCTGTATCGTACTGAGTTGATCAATTTCATGTTTTCCTCGGAATATTGTTAGGTAGTTATAGTCAGAGAGTTTTGGCCTCCGTTTCCGAGAATAACGATAGATAATGTGGCTATTAAAAGTCACAAAACATGAACGCCAATTAATGAAAATCTTGTTTTGATGCATGAACGATATAAACAACTATAGAGTCGCTCACCGAAGGTGGTTATTTTCGCCAAGCAACGCCGTGCTAAAAGGCAGAATAAAGGGCAACAAACAAACAAATGGATAGCCAGATCTTCACTAAACTTTGTGAAGACTAATCATTTGTTTCTTCTAACATTCGAACCAGCTATTGGGAATTTCATGAAGATCTGCCATTTTTTTCAGTTTTGTTCCTAATCTAAAAAAGTAGCAGACAAACTTAACCGGCAAAAAGATATGTGCCTCGTTGGCAAAAACAATAACGTAATACACAAAAAATCTTATAATATACCTATGTACTCACCAGAAGAGTCCATATCTTGAAGAACAAACCGTTTCTGCACTCCAAATCCAATTAATCCTATTGAAAACGTCTAATGAATACAAGTTTCAAGCTCTCAAAATTTATGGTAAATAAAGTTAATGCGTAGAGAATTGTAAATACCCTGAAAAATGGGGTTATTTTCAGCGGAAAATTTCAAGTCAAATGTTGATGAAGTATATTTTCAATAATGAATCATGAATTTCAACAGTTCATAATATATACATACTTAAGAACACATAAATAGAGCAACATTTTAAGAATTAATATGTCTTGTTAGTATCGTAGTTCATCTGTTATGATGCATTACTTTTTCTTATAAGTAACATATACTGCATAACAGATACATGTATAGGAAGAACTGTACAGTGCAGTTTGGCTCATTTGCAAAGTTTCAAGCATCAGAAAAAATAAAAGGGGTATGGGAATTTTGATTATTTATATTTAAATGTATTTCAACTTTTTTGGGAGCCTCAAACTTGGCAGGAATATTACAAAATGATACACTTTCATAAAAGTCTTATAAGTTGGAACATGCATCAACGGTTCTTACATATACGGTGATGCTTGAAGCATTTCATACACCCCTTATATGTGCGATGTGACGAATAATTTAAAACGATTGATTGCTATAACTTTCGTTTTATTACCATTTCGTTCGTGAATTAAACTCGGAGAGAATTTTCATGGTGTTATTTCATGGTCTTAATAATTCTTATAGACAACAAATGTAAAAGTTATGCAAAAATGCGAAACAGGTAGCTAAACTGGATTCGACCCTCTGAAATGAGTTTGAGACATTGACCCTCAATAGGTTATCTCTGAAACTTCCTGTGTTTTCAGCCGGATCAATGTAATCACGTTAATTACTTCTAACACTTGCATTACGATTCAGAGTATAAGCTTTAGTCTGAGGCTTTGCAGCCCAATCGAACACGCCCCCAACTCTGGGTAAGAACTTTATTACCTTTAGCATAATCCTGTGATCATACACACCGCAAGACAAAGACGTTAATTTTTCCCCATTAAGACGAAGACCACACGATACTCTACTGTCCAGTCTTCCATATATGGCCCCTCCGGTAAACTGATAAAACATCGATAAAACCTTTCTCAATCAACATAGCGACCTCAAACCAAGAAAAAGCTATTCTTGGTCACTGAAAAAGTGCTTCTATTGGAAAGAAGCACGTATACATAGGCTAAGCGCTGGCCAATGGTAAATTGGGATATAAATTTTAGTAAGCTTCAGATCATTTTGGTGTTCTACTGTTCACTTATCATTGACAACCGTTGAAATGCAGCTACAAATTTTGTATATATACCAAGAATAGTTTACTTTCTGTTTGAGGCGCTGTATCGCTTAACAAGCAATTTATTGAAGTTTCAGCTATTATCCGTACGGCCCATTTGTGTTATCAAGTCTGTGGGCAGTCAAGTATAGTGTAGTCTATGAATCAGTTAATTACAATCTTTGGGTAAAAAATCAGCTGATTTATACGAAAATGGTAAAAGCATCCACAAGTATATCTGCTAATCGTAAAAAAACATCACCCCTCTTTTTTTAGGTTATCAATTTTTAGCAAATTATGTGAAAATGGAAAAATCATCCTTTGCAAACTCGCTATAAAACAGGAAAAGGCTTTGAAGCGTCATAAGTTCACAAAATACATTCAGTACAATCTAACTATTCAACATCACAAGGTGACTGTGATTCCAAGAATTGGCAATGGTATTCTTAAGAGAATACTCACCATATGCTATAGATTTGGCGTCCACTGAGATAAATGTATTTTAATTTTTTAACAGGAGGTTTATTCATTGGCTTTTCGTTGGCTACGTACTTGAGAGTCACCTAATAAAAAAAGATGTTCTATATAAAGAAATTCCAAAGAAATTTACTTTGTAACCGTAAATTGTTTACCTCCTCAATCTAGTTCCAAAATGGCATACAAACTACTGGGTATTTTTATAGCAGTTGTGGGTAAGTTAACTCTGGTAAGATTAACTCATCTTTGCTGCTGCAGAATGTAAACAAAATGTACTCAGGTTAGTCGACCAAGCTTGCCTTTGAAATTCCTGTAATAATAATCAGTTATATTTTTAATTATGTGACTATGTTCATTAATGAAAAAAGGATTAACAACTATAAAAAAAATTATACTCGAAAAATTATACTGCTATGAAAAATTATATTCGATAAATTAGATTGAGATAGCCACACACTCGCAACTGGGTTTCGCAATTTTTTGGGGCTTTCTAAATTGAAAACAATTCAATTACTCATTACGATGTAAATATCGTTTCTTTCAAGTGTAATAGTACGCATATGTTTCATTGAAACGCTTATTACTTTATTTGCTGTATTCCAATGAAAATAAACTCTGTAAAGACTATATTTACACAGATATATTGCTGCCCATTTTGCCATTAACATATTAACATATGCTGCACGTCCGTGCTCTCACTCTTGAAACAAAAGGTTTTATATCGGTGCGGTTTTGAAACTTTTACATGCCATGCATGAAAAATAGGAAACTACTTGAAACTGCAGAGAAATTTAATGATACGCAGAGAAGAGACAAGTTAATGGTCTAACCGGCAACGAAATTAAAACAGTTGCCGACACAAGATAAAAATGGACATATTTGATTACTCTTACACGTGCAAAATAACAATCGTTGAGGCATGGTTTTGGCATTAATCGGTGCAGTTGTTCGAAATTCTTTGGGTATCACGTCATTTTCATTTCTTACCTACTATCAGCTAAATAAATTACTCGTATTTTCCCTCCATTTCTTGTTGTCTAATACAGAACATCAAAGCTTAAACCGAGTTCACTCGACATTGATATCAACGCGTTCGCTCATCTGAATGCGTTACCATGCTATAGAAATAATAGAAAAGTGCACAATTTTCAAAGTTTTATATCACTTCAAATTTGAAGAGATTTCCCTATTTTGCCTAGTGACGCTTGACAAGGAAACTGATTTGACGGTAAACATTTTAATAAATTTCTGTGGCGTACACCAAGTTGTGTTGACAACGGTACTGGTAAAATATTCGGACGAGTGGATGGGTGAACGCGTGGATATCAATACCGTGTGAACTTGGCTTTACAGATCTAATCCGTTGTAGAACCTTCAATATGGCTTTGTAGCTTGAGCCTTTTACTTCAAGAGCATAAGTAGCAGAGATACCAACAATAAAAAGCACAAAAATATACATCCTGTTCGTAGTTCAGGTAACTCCCCTCCGTTATTAAAGAATAGTTCTTAGATCATTCGATTAAAGAAAAATATATGTTCAGCAATGAAATTTTGATCGTTGATACACAATGTAGATTTTTCTTAGTAAAAAGAACCTTTAAAGGTTAATATATCGCCCCGGACTGTATCATTTCATCGAACAGAGCCAGATATCTTGGTTTGAGGAGTGGGTTTTTTACAAGCTGCTCCAGTAATTTTTCTTTGATTTTCTTCATTTTCGCTTCTTGGTTTTCCCCAATCATGTCTGATATTTCTTGGGCCTCTTCGGGCTCCCCTATGACGAGTGGAATTAGCATAATTGCCATTAGTAAAGCGAAGGTATTTTTGGCGAAAAATTCTTCGCGCAATTGGGGAAGAGTAAATGGCATCGGCAGGCTGCCTGCGGCTAAAACACTAGCGAAACTTGCGTAGTAAATTTGCAGAAACAAGTCCAAATTTTTCCTTCTGATTTCACCAATAAGGCTGCAGTAGAACATGTAGTTCAAATCAAGAGCTGGGGAACCAACGCGTACCATCTGGAAGTCCAGCATTCGACAGCTGACCAGGCTTCCGTCTTCGTTATTTCTGGAATATGTAAGAAATTCAGCATTAAATCACCAGAGCTGGGAATGAATGGCCAAATGTTAATGACAGCGCTTTTAGCCTTGACCAACATAGTCTCTTGCTTCTCATAGGCTAAACATTCTCTAATAGGAAGGTATAAGAATAGCGTTAAAGATAGTCGGACTAAAAATGCTACCAGTAATTAATAAGGGTAAGTGAGAAGGTAATTGGACTACTGGACCCGCTCCAAGAGTTTATTGTATGCTTACTTTTTAACATTGCGGAAGATATGACTCACTTTGATCATCAATAAGTACTCCCTTTGGCAATTTTGTTTTGCGGAGTTTCAGTAGCAGAAGGGCGAAGAAAGCGTGGCTGACAGCAATGTTATAGCCTTTAAAACTTGAAGGTTATATTAATTGTCGATATTTTTCAGGTGTTCCATAACTGGAAGACTTCCGCGGTCGGGAAAGCAAAAGTGAGTCACCGTTGCATTCAACAAATTTCTCTATCTCAGTTGTGAAATAAATAAGTTTAATTAAATAGGATATTGTATTTTTATGTATTTGCGTAGTAGGTCCAACGCCGATATTGTGCAAGCAACTGCAGTGACTCAGGACTATTCAAGCGAAATGAAACTGAACTGTAACGATTGAAACGTGAACTTCATCTACAGAACAAGATAAACATGTGCCTCACCTAAATAAAAAGTTGTTATTCCAGCAGTCTCCATGGTTGATGACTATGAATGGTTCTTGCGGAGAAAGTTGTTCTCGGAACATCAAGAACAGGCTCGTCTTCTTTCTCTCCATAAATTTTACCACTTTTTCGTACCCAGGAAACCTTCTTGCGACACTTGCAGCAGTGTCTGCATAGCTATGGAAGAAAGTTTCTATGTTGAAGGACGAGCCTTCGGCTTCCAAGCCATCAAAACCTTCAATGAGACAAGGTAGCTTTGTCGGCATGTCGACATGCTGGAATTTTCCCCTGGACATCAGCAGTACGGAAGCAGCATGGAGTCTAGCTAATTCACTGACAACTATTTCAGTGTTGGTTTTGGACATTCCTTTTTTCCTGTCTGACAACATGTAGCCGCTTTGTCGTAAGTCCTCAAGATAAATTATTTCTTCTGACATCTTTTTAGCGTAGTGATAACATTTTGGCACCCGGAGCGGCAGTTCACCAACCCTCTCCAGCTCAGCGTTGAGGAGAGGAAGCAACTCGATGTAGAAGCCGATCTCTTTTCCGAAAACAACATTCACAAATACGTCCACATCTTTTCCTTGGCATGGATTGATCTTGGCTATGTAAGAGGTTTCCTTGACCTCGCCGTCAATGATGTATTTTACTCTCACGCTGGACACGAAACTGATGTAGTTGTCCCCTTTCTGGGTGAAGTCGACGACCGTAAAAGTCTTTAATTTAGCGTCGATGCCGACGTCATTTTTAAGGGAAATTGCGACATCTTCTCGAACAATTAAGTCGCGTGAAGTTTTTTGGATGGTTGGGGAGTTGGGAGGAGTTGCTGCACTTCCTGTAGGATAATTCATGGCTTATTGCTAAACACACATGGAACAGTGCCACAATATACATATAATGACCAAAACTGTCAAATTTTCGTGGAATGTTTAGCTACACAGTATTTTGGGGTTGTGCTCAAATAGTTAAAAAAATGCTTGGTCATAGATGGTTTTTTGTTTAATTTTTACCTCGCTATGTATTGAAACAGTGACAGAAAATTGACCTCAGTAGCCAAATGTTAGTACACTTAATAAGTAATAATAAAGCCAAGCTCATTTAAGTCAATATCGCCATATAATTCCTATGCAGTAAATTCATATAAACATACATAAACTCTTTATTTCATCTATTACCAATTAAACACACTACTATAAACTTTAGCTTGGCAGCTAACAGTTGCTGGACCCTATTGTATATCGATGATTGTGGTAAATTCTGATCATGCTTCGTACATGCATTTCCATTGATATTTTTATTATATCTTTAGAAACTTATACAACACGCACCTGTGCATTCCATTTCTTGAGATTAGACCGTCAGTAGCTGCAGTCTTTCCGTTTTTTCTCAGAAGTAATTTAATGTATTATTTGAGAGAGAGGAAAATCAAAGAGTAAAATTCAATGAAGGCATGAAAACTTAATTAAAAATTTTTAAATCTGCAACGCAACAAAACTAGACAGAATATAACACGATGCATCGAAGAATTCTTGTTAATTTTATTTAGCGTTTCTATATCTTTATCTTTTTTAGAACGCACTGGTCATGTGTCAGAGGTCTTATAATATATATATGAACTTCTTGACTACCATTCTAATAAATATAGCACACCTCAACGCATAGACTACTATAACTAAAACTCCAACATGTAGCTACATACGACAGACAAGACTGATAGAAAGAAAGAAGGAAATAAAGAAAGGAAAGGGAACAATTAAGAGATCGTTCTTGGATGCCGTGCTCTGCAAATGAATGCATTTACATATGTGTACGGAAGCAACATGGAGTCTAGCTAATTCACTGACAACTATTTCAGTATCGGTTTTGGACATTCTTTTTTTCCTGTGTGACAACATGTTGCCGCTTTGTCGCATGTCCTCAAGAAAGTAGCAGCCTGATAGAGGCACACCTCTTCCGAGAACCTTGTAGGTTAGGAGGCAAAACTGGTTCTGCTTTATATCCAAGTATATATATGTATATAAATGGGTTTACTATGTATTAAACTTCATTATAACACAGCAGAACCAGTCCTGATCTCCTAACCTACAAGGTTGGCGGGGTAAGAGCTCATTGGAAGGGGTGCTATACTAGGGTGGTGGTCGGTGGTGGTGGGTGGCAGCATAAGAAAATTTTGGACGTTTATCTGTCGTGGGTGTGCATGCCAGGACGTAGACTTATTTTTCTTCAAAGTGAGACCAAATTTGCGAAAATTTGTAGTGTTTTTATTATTTTTTTCACTATTTGAACCTAACAGGCTGTTAGACGGTCTAGATTTTTGGTACCTCTATCGAGACGCCGGCCGCTTAACAGGCATATAGGAATATTGTTGGCAATCTAATAGGCCGTATCGAAACATATGTTTATCTATGTTTGTGTGTGTTTAGATTTGAGAAAGAGCTCTTCTGGAAAACATATTTATTTAAAATAAAAACCGTATTTACTATGAATAATATTCTTATAGACAACGTAAGAATATCGACAAAAATTTTAATTATAGTAAATATGGTCTTCGTTCTAGTGATATATATACATATATATATCATAGATTAATAATCTCACTTGCACCTAGAAATACCCAGGAAGGCAGCTCACAGTCTGACCACAGTAGGTGGTCAGCGGGATACGAACCTTATGCACAGCGAGCCCCGACTGCGAGGCCGGCTCTCAGGATGCATAAAAGAAAAGCATGCAGTACGCGGAGTACTGCAGTCTGTCACCGCTTCTCTACAGTGAGATTTACCTTGCAGCGCATACCTCTTTATATGGATGCTCATAGTCTTCACGAAATAAATACTACCCAATATATGTCACACATTAATATAGGTAGTATTTATTTCATGAAGACTGTGAGCTTCGATATAAAGAGGTGCACGTTAAACCCTCACTGTTGAGAAGCGGGGCAGGCTGCAGTACTCTGGGTACTGCATGCTTTTTCTTTGATGCATCCCGAGAGCCGGCTTAAGTGCAGTCGCGCCTCGCTGAGCATAATGTCCCGGGTTCGCGTCCCATGGATCACTATACTGTTAACTTACGTTAACGTACTAAAGCAGGCACAGGACAAGTAGAATTAGCCGTTGGCAAGAAGATTAGCAAAAGTGGGCTAAGTACACATGTGATTAAGAACACATACAGTATGTACTACGAATAATACGACTGGAGAACCAGTGTCTAATTATTTGCCAAAAGATGCGTTAATTACATTGTACTATTCATTGTTCTACTCACAACTTACATATGGCATTGTTATATGGGGGCGGAACCACTGACAATATATTAAAGAGCATTAAAACGATGATGAATGACGTTCTTAGAATCATATTGCGAGTGAAATGTGATCAACATAATATACCGATGGTCCCTACGAACATTATGTATAAGAATTTAAATTTTCTCAAGTATGATGATATCTACCGTTATTTCCTAATTCGATTTGTGCGCATGGCTATTTCTAATGAATACCCATTTTATGACAGTCATTTTTTTAGAGACTTAGTTGTTGACCAGCATTATCAATTTAGAAACAGCCGTTTCAATCTGCCAATGATATGGTTGAATATAGAGAGACGATCTGCATTATTCCAATGTGTTAAAGTTTTTAATGATCTTCCAGAAGCTCTGATACAACCCATGGCTAGTAAAGAATTTAAATGTAAATTTAGAGAGTTTTGCTTCGATAGATAAATATATACTTAGTAAATGTCGTGTGCCCAATAAGCTGTACTAGCATTAAGGGGCTTGTTTCTAGAGTTTTGTTTCGTTAATTTGAATTTTAAACTGTCTGTATATGATTTAGAAACAATAAAGGTGTAACATCTCATGTTAGTTTCATAAAAATCCATCCATAACTTTTTGAGTTATTTCATTGAGAATATTGAGGCAGACAAACAAACAAACAAACGGATGGACATGTCTTCACCAAAAGTTAATCATCTGTTCCTCGTAACATACCTAACAATCCCTGTAAATTTTGTCCAAATTGGTTCAGAATTCATTGAGTTATCTTGGTGACAGACAGACAGACAGGCGGACAAAGAGACAGACACGACGAAAACATAACCTCCTCCTCGGAGGTAATTAGTGTTTCCCAGTATAGCCTGACAACCTAAACGAACCCAGCCTATGGGGCTAAGCCCTTCATCCCCCCCTCCTCCTCCTCCTCATATCTCTCAATCTTAGCTTAATTAAGAGGCTCACTTGTCAAAAGTTGTTAATTCGTTACGCGAAGGTTAGCAACCCAAAAACTATTCACGTCTGATTTGAACGCCTGCAGATTCACATGGCCGAATGAGATGTTAGCAATGAATTCCATGCCAACACAGCACATTACATGCCCGACTAATGCAACTGTATGACCTTTTATTTTTAGCACGCGAGGTTCTGCTGTTCAGCATGATGAGCTTTGTACAAAAATGTTAAGTGCAAGAATGTGGTATTTAAAACAAATGACGATGGCCTCAATATTGCTATTTTTTCTTCCTTTCTCAGAAAAACAGACTGCCCTTTGCAGCAACAGATGTCGCCAATGGGCTCGCTAGAGTGAACAAGCTCGAATTTTGTTAAGCCCACATGCAGTACTTAATGTGTCCCGAACTTCAGGGAGAAGCGTTGTCTTCACCGATATGAATCATGCTGCAGGTGTTAACGGCAATCCGATTGCGTGTGAAACTGCTGAACAGTCCATTTCACGGAACAAGGTATAGTTCTCGTGGTTCTCATGAGCAGTCGATCATGGCTAACGTTCGAAACTCGCTTTAGCGCGTTGAAGCCAGCGGAACTACTCTAAATTCGAAACAAGTCGATCCTATTGGGCTTAAGTTCACCAGGCGATTGGTGAAACCTCTAATGTATTTCGCTTAACTTGAGAGCTCAGCCTACCTCTGTCCGTCCCAAGCGGCCACCGGTCACCCACTGCAACTACGTCCCTGTTGGGCCGCACGGATCTCATTCGTTTAAGGCGGATGCGCTGATTTTCCTCGGTAACGACGTCATCCGTCGCTTGAAACTTCCCGAGTTATAGCGCGCTCTGTCTGCATATACGGACGTGACCTGCAGCCACTGTATTACCACAGTTGGTAATATAAGCGGATTTATTTATATTTAGGCACTTACTTGAATGCAATGAAGATACCGAAATATGGTAAGACTGATATATTTAGATTTAGGCACTTGTACGTGCTTGAATCCAATGCAGTATATAGCAGCATGCTCGTTGTCTGTATATGCTAACGTGACCTCCTTGCAGCCAATTCATTCTTACAGTGGGTTCAAGGCTTATTTTATTAGATTTAGGTACTTGCTTCAATTTATTGCAGTTCTTTTTTCTTTTAAGAAAGTACCACTGATATGCATTTGACATCATACTGTATACGCTAAGCTATAAATGGCAGCCATCAATTATATCAACACAGTTAGTTCAAGGTTCAGTAGATTATATTTCAAAATAGGTTGAAGAATGAAGCCACCATAAGTTAAGTTCCTAGAAAGTTCCATTTTTATGCATGCGTCTGCAACGTACATACCAACGAATTGCATACGTAGCAATTTCTTACGAGGAGTGAGCGAAAAGGTACCGAGCCGACCGCAGCTTTTTGTGAGATAAATAAATGAAAAACTTGTTCTCGTAGCCTGCATGCTGCTACTTTATGTGCTAAAATATCCAACATTTGCCGTTTTATTTTGGCAGTTAAAACAACTGACGACACTTGCTTTAATTTGGCAGTTTGTTAAATTGAAACAAATAACGAACTTCTAGAAAATGCTTACTATTGTCTAGAGGTTCAGAATTTGTCATCAACTTCTCATGTATTCCCACAGTTGGTTCAATGTAATTTAAGCAGTGTTACGTATCTGCTTGAACATACTGCAGTAATTTAGCTCATGCGAAAGTCCCATTTTTTACAGATGTTCTTAGCATATATACACGTGAACTGCAGCCACCATATTCCTACAGTTGGTTCTACTTGGAATAGATTATACTCAGAAAGTGAAATTAAATGAGTAGGAAGTTCCATTAGTTGTACGTAAAGATAAATCACGACGACAGGTCCAAATGTTCTTTTATTAATCAATGAACATTTTTATTTAACAATGGAATGCATATTTTTTAGCTTCTCCTTATAATGCACTGTTGAAGGTGATGTTTCCACCTCTATAATGTTCCTCCGTAAAAGTCCACGTTTGTTTTGTGCACCTTCTCGAAACAAAAGTTTTCTATAGCTCCGTCAATAGCCCAAAATCGTATTCACTTCGAATTTATTTCATTTTTGAGTTATGGGAGATATAATTCTCAAGGAGCAGTATCAGGACTGCAGGGCGAGGGCATCAGCGTCGCATAAGACCCCCCCCCCCTCCGCTCCCCAAAAGTATATTCCTAATCTTATAATTTGGAAATAAGTACAGACCTGTACACATAATCCTGAGGCGAAGCCCTCTATCTCCCAGCACAAGTGAGAGTAGTGGGTGAGGAACTATTTCCCAACGAAATTGTTGCAGAGCAGCTGCCCATACCCTGGAAGAAACAGTTGGTGCATTATGGTGTTAACAGAAATATTCAAGGTAATTTCTATTTTTTTTAACCAATAAATCATCGTGTTCTCAAAATTTTTTACTATGCTGCGATTATAGTTCATTGATTCCCAACAAACTCCATCACAATTATCTCCTTTGATCTCCAGAAAAAACTGGCCATCACTTTTCGAGCTAAACTCTCTGCCTTGAATTTTGTGGCTAGCGGTAATGAATAGTTTTGAAGCCATCTTGCGCCATAATTGCTGAATATCTCATAAAGCTCACATGGTAATTAAAAACCTCCTTTTTCCGACCCTAACTCCTTTGCACTTATACATAGGGCATGTTCAACTGTGCGCCAAATAAAACCTTCGCGACTTGACTCGATCGAAACGTCTGGCAGGTGCATTGGGCTTCGACCCTCAGAATAGAGCTTCAGACATCGACCCTCAGTAGGTTACCCTTGAGATTTTAAGAAACTCAATATTCCTCAGTGAAATGAACTTTTTAGCTGGCTCAACATAAAGGCGTTACTGCTAACACCAGCATCACGATTTAAAGTGGCATAATCAAAGCTTGTGTCCGAAGTTTCAGAGTGTCCCAAGTTTCGGACTGTCCCAAGTTTCGGACTGTCCCAAGTTTCGGAGTGTCCCAAGTTTCGGACTGTCCCAAGTTTCGGACTGTCCCAAGTTTCGGACTGTCCCAAGTTTCGGACAAGGCTCAGTTTCAGTGCCCCAAGTGCAGCACTGGTATAAAATTTAACCTAAAACTATGTCCGCGTATATTTAGTAGGGTAAGATTTTTAGCAGAAATTTTGGACTCACCTTCCCACTTGATGGATAATACCTACTGGTTTTCGTAGATTTTCAACCAAAAGCAATGAAGCTTTTATGAACTTGTAGTTGATTGGATGCAATCACTTTTCTATGCCAGGACAAAGAGTTACACAGTTGTTAACTTATTTATTGATACACACAATCGAATTTAAATTATTTATTTATCAGGATTCTGAATCGATTTAGAGTTTTTAATTAAGTAGAAACCAGTGATTAACCCTTCCTCTCGTGAATCGATCTACCTTTCCAGTTAGAATAGCGCTAATTGAAATGTTGTACATAGCAACAACATGAAAGCAGCAACTAAGTTTTTAGTTTCTTTGATAGAAAACATTACTCCGATTCAAATAACATGTTTATCTCGAGTTATCAATCATCAAAAACCGCTGCTGTCATCAAGTTCTTTCCTGATCGGAAAGAAATGTGGTTGTTAAGTTCAATGAAGAACATCACCATTTTTGGGTTAATGAATTAAATGAAATAAAAATTAATTTCACAGTTGATTAAATTGTCATCCGGGTTATAAGACAAAAACGAAGCTCAGTATTTTTTTGTACTATATTTTTATCATTATTATTGAAAGCTCCTTGCGGTCTGGTGACGAAAGCGTCAAAGTTTCGAAACAGAAGTTGAGACTTCCCATCCGAATGACGTCTCCTGAAATTCATTATTTTGAGAGGAACATAATTTTGTATTTAACTATTTTATATAAAATTTGGAAGCCTTAAATGCATTGTAGTTTGGAAGAACAAACAGACACGAACACTATATTTCCTGAGACATTAGACCAAAATTTATCATGTGTTGGGACAAATGCACCTCCAACGCGATTGCTGTTTCTGAAGAATTGCATCAACCTTCATCTTAGCATAGACCGGGTGTACCTTGCAGAATTCCGTTAAAGTTAAAGCCTTAAATCAGCTTCTGGGAGGCCAGAAATTGTGTAAGGGCTGATTAATTTAATTTTCTATAAGAACTCTCATCAAAATCTGTCCCGCTCAAAAACTGAGATAAAATTAAATCGATTTTCTTTACAAAAAATATCAGAAAAACAAATAGGTATTTTGGACCAAGCAATTGCCTATGGCAAAAAGGGAAAAAAAAGACACACAGTTGTGAAGTCGCAGTTGGAACCTAGCTTGTCCCTGGAGCCGAAGCCATCAAAATAAAACGGCCTATTTTGTTAAGGAGTCAGTCGTTAGGAGTCGGAGATTTATTTTGTCCAAAGAGTCAGTCATTTGTCATAGGAATCGAACACTAGCTGCTCCGGGAATCAGAGTCAAATGAAAATGAGCTAATTTAAGTCCGGAGTCGGAGTTTTATATGATCCAAGAAGTTATAGCCGGACATTCGCCGGACCCAAGGTCGGAGTCGGATTTTATCTATCCAACTCCGCAAACCTGGTAGCAAGGGTTAGAGCTCACAGTCCTTTCCTATTTTGTACTCTCTCACTCTCTTGCCCGGGCGAGCAGAATGGTCGAAAGCGGGCATCTCTACTTGAAATAGAGCCTACAGTAAACTGAAGTTTGTTATGGAATTGCGCCAAAATCCATCATGTCCTGGAACATAGACAACAACCTCGGTTTCACAAAAGGGTTCTTCTTCATCTGCGCCATAGACTTTTTATGATACTCGGCCTTTTTAGCTTCCATGTCTTCCCCATAGAAGTCCTCCATTTGGAAAGTGTCATCAGGGTCGGCGATGATCATGGGGATGAGCATGAGGCCCATGAGAAGTCCAAAAAGGCTTTTCTTGAAGAATTCCTCTTTGAGTTCAGCCAGGGTGAACTTGGGAAGCACTTTTGCCTTTTTTAACACGTCGCTAAAGCTGTCATAGTAGGCAGACAGGAAGTGATCCAGATTTTGCCTCCTGACGTCTCCCGACAAGCTGCAGTAGAAGAAGAGGTTCAAGTCAAGGGCCACGGACCCAATCCTGGAAACTTGAAAGTCGACAAGCCGGCAGTCCTCCACAGCCCCGTCGCTTGAAAATCTGACGGAAAATTATGTAGATTAGATGATTGGCTACAAATGGATCAATCGGCCCATTCCCAGTGATGAGCTAAAGCTAAGGTCCAGCTCTCTCCCAGCAATTACTGTTATACCAAGGATTAGGGACTCTTGCGGTAATGAACTATTCTTCAAGGATATAATATGGCAGAAGCAGGTAATGTTTAACCTTTCAACCCAGTACTCTCTACCTAATTGTTACAATCTAATGGTGTATTTAAAGAATTAAAGATAATGGATATTTACCCACCTTAATATTTTTGGTTTCATCATAATTTTGAAGGCACCAATCAGCCGCAAGGTGTACCATAACAAGATATACCTTTTAGGATGTTCAAAATAACTTAAATTCACAGGAAGATCCTGGGTTCTCCAATCATGAAAAGATAACAGATACGTACATATACGTGCGTATAATGCATTCGTCTCACCAACGGAAGGTGCATGTATTCGTTTCACGTACTAGCATGCGCATGTCTCACCTGCGCTCACACGTACAGACACACGCCTTCGTCTCACCTGAAAAGGCAATTATTGGTCCAGCAATCGCCGTGGTTGATGGCGCGGAAGTGGTTGTCACATTTTAGTTGATCAGAAAAAATTGCGAAAAGGTTCGTCCTGTTGGCCGCAAGAAACTTCGACACTCTCTGGAAGCCGTCAAAACTGTCGGCGACCCCAACTCCGTGGTCTGCCATGGCTGAAAAGAGTGCATTAGATTAGCATAACAACTTTCATGATGTCTAACATATATTGATATGTTAATGTATTCATTTAGTCTTCTATGTATATTTCAAGATATATATCACGTGTGATTTCAGCTAAAAATATGTTATAAAAATATGTACACATGAATTAATTATCCTCTATGTATGTATATTATATAGGTACTTATATATAAAACCTGTCTTAGATTGATCCTTAGAGAATAACAGTGCCATCATTTAGTAGAAAAATTAATTCAATCTATACCTGGGAAAAACGTTTCAATGTTGACAGTGCTGTTTTCAGACTTCATGGCCTCGAAAGCCTCCTGCAACATCGGGAACCGCTCTACCCAATCCGTTCCTTCCTCTTGCGACTTCGACATCAGCAGGACGGACGCTGCGTGTAACCTCGCCATCTCGACCAACACACAATCCGCCTGCTCTCTGGATAGGCCTTCCATCCGGTCGCCCATTCCAAACCTCAGCAACCGGAGATCCTGGAAGTAAAACGCCTCTCGATGATCCTCTTTCTCCGCGTGAAGTAGGCGAGGAACCTTTAAGGGGGGTTCAGATATAGCATCCAGTTCTTTGTTGAGCAGAGGTAGAACTTGCGTGTAAAATCCAACCTCCTTCCCGAAGAGAGCTCGGGTGAACTGGTCGAAGTTGGAGTCCCGGAGAGGATTCAGCTTCACGACGTACGATGTTTCACGAGACTTACCCTCCAGTTCGTACCTGACGATGACGTTTGTGACAGCGCTGACTGTATGGTCGCCCTTGGATGTGAAATCCAAAGTTTTGAATTCGATAAGAATAGCGTTTGGGCCTTTGTCTCGCCGTAAAGTAGCCTCTACATCGTGTCTCATTATCAAGCTGCGAGACGACTTTTTGCTAATAGGACATTCTTCAGCCACTGCAAAAATAAGAAGAAATTATCATCGAATTGTATTCGTCTATACAGTAGACTTCAATAATTCTTATTAATTACTATTACTGATTGATGCAGTTCATGCCGGTTTAGATAAAGTTTCTGTCTTGAAAAGACATGTCTTACTTTACAAATGCTGTTTCAATAAGGGACACTTATATTTATATCAATATAACGGACACTTATATTCTCTTTTGTGTAAATGGAAAACGGTAAATTACTCAAGCATAGCCCTACAAAGGTAGACCTCAAGCGAAGAGTTATAACGGGAGAGATGAGGTGCAATGTACCTCAGCCTAATGATTTACTAATAAATTCTTCATTTATTGGTGTTTCGGATTAAAAATCAACAGACATACTCTTCAGACATTCATACATGTGTTGAGATATAATTAGAATCATCAATTCAATGGTAAATTATAATAAAACACCAGAAAATGAACTTTTCTAAGAGAACGCAAGAAAGCATAAATCATATACATATTGTATGATAACAGTGGCAGTTTGCTCACCAATGCAGGCAGTGTGCATGTGTTGCGGGAACTGTGGAGTGCCTGCTGTATTGCAGGGACTGTACTGTCTACGTACGCAGAACAATCTATGTACTACGAGTGTACACAACAATATCCATTCAATGATACAGTATACAAGGGACTGCGGCTACACTGATGTACCCTCATTTAGCTGCGGTGGTCATATTTATTATAAATAATGTGTATAAAGCTTCCTTGTCCATCAGTAATTATAACCGTGGGATGAAGTTACATGCAGATACGCAGAATAAGCAGAAGTTGAAGCGTACGGGGCTGCCGGCCGTAAGAATGCGGGGTTTAGTGCACGATCGCGCAGGTCTCCCTTCATAGCGACCATTTATCATAAAATCTATGGTATTTTCACTTATGTATGGTAATTTCCCTTAATTTTTTTCACAAAACATGAAAAATGCCATTTTATGAAAAGTCACAAGTTTCCAGCAGCTCAACTGAAATTTGAAAACAATAAATATGCAAATTTCTGTAAGGTTAGGTTGCAATGCACCTCAGATCTCCCTTTGTAGGGATAGTGTATGGTGTGATCTATGACTCAAGTCAAAGTAGCCACTTCATTATATCTAGAGCTCTGCCTTTTAGCGAAGCCCACCAGTAGTTTCAATACGCGTACAGTTTTCTCTACAAAAAGCACGGCTGATAGTTTCATACATTAGATTAAGTCGGCGACTACCCGTTACGCAAGGATCTGCTTTTATATAGTTATGTGCTTCTTACAATTCGCATGCTTGAAATGTTTAGCTGCGAAATTTCGATGCATTAAGTGGTTGCCAATATTAATATCAACATAATATTTGGGAATAATAATACTTAATAAAAGTGAATTAAATTAAAACCTAGCGTCCGCCTCTCATCCACGTAGTCCTATGGAAAAATGCAAGGACATCATTCGTAATATGAGCCCGAAGAACTTTTCAGAGGCAATAGATAGAAAAATTAAAGTTAAAAGTTAAAGTTAAAATTAAAGTTAACTTACTCTTTTTTACTCTTGTTCTGGCGATGTGCGTTTTCTGAAGTCACAGAATCAAATTCATAGCGTTTTGTATTCGATAAGATAGAAATTAGTAATTCTGAAAAAGATATATACGTTATACTAACGTAGAGATCACATATATACACACACACCGATTGGTTATACGTTAATAGTTACGTTCACGTAAGAAAATTTTGCACGTTGTTAGATTTACTGCAGGTTCCCTGAGAAGACTATATGGTATGATGGTTTTAACCGTCGTGTATCTTCAGAATTACCACTATATTATTCATTGTCTTTTTTAGTCAGTGTCTTAGTTTTGATTGTCACCACGTAGCGCAAAAAGTACTTGAATGCAGCTGTACTTGAACGAAAGGTTCATATATCCGTATGAAACCGCAATAAGTCGCTACATAGAGGGAAATTCAACATATGAGAGTAACTTTGATGACGATAGAAATTGACAAATGGTTGCTTGCTTAGTCACTGATAGCACGATTTGATGATAACAAACTGAACTCCGTCTCACAGAGCAACTACTGATAACACAGATACGAGCCTTCAAGTCCGAGATAAGGATGCGGCGGTAGAGGTGAATAAGAATGCACTTCAAAATTTACTGAAAGCGAAATTCTCGTAACTTCTTACAACTGTTCTTTAAAAACAATCGTATTCGAAAAAAATGCACTGAGAAATATTCCGCATATCAAGTGGTAGTAACAAAATTCTTTTATTAAGAAGCAAACTGTCAGCGTACACTAATAACAAACATCAATATATAACGCCGCAATGAATATTCTAGAAACAAATCACCTCTCTGAGTATCACTTTCATTAAACTTTGAAGTATACGTGGACCACGAATCATGAGACAAACTTCATATTAGCTCAAACTGCTTTGCTACAACAGTGCTTCTAGTATTGCAAAAGGTCAAATGCAATCATTTTGCGGAGATGCGGCCAAGACCTCAAGTCACTGCATGGACTCGTGACTGGAGGTAGCCTCAGGTAGGAGCGGTCGTCGTAAGGTCGTCGTTCGATCGGGAACAAAACAGGTTCAAGACAGGCTATCCTGAGACTCGGTGTATATGGTTCCTAGCGTACTCCCACAGGGCCCGATGCTCTCATGTATGATGGTAAAAAATGACTATATAGGGACTTACCCAATTGCCGAACTAACTCTATTTCTGAACAAGCAGTTTTTATTTGATGGGATTATTACTATCACCTATCAACTTCAACTGTTTGTTCGGAAATAGTGTTATTTCGGCAATGGGTAATTCCCTTATAGTTACTTAAGGCTGCTCAGGCAAACGGATAATCCAGACGTTCGGTAAAACCTTAAGGTAAAATTCATACGTAACAGGACGTCAATTTAGTATTCGTAACACTACAAAACGTGTATTTTAAACAATGGATGACGTACGTCCAGTAAAGCAAAGAGAGAGAGACTGCTAAGAAATAGTTGATGCGAGCCATACGAGGGTCTCTGAACAGCGCAATCATATAGCCTATAGCGTCGGATTGCAGCTATAACCCTATCGTAATAATCTGCACATTTATTATCAAAATCCTCTTTTCTACATCATCGTTACGAACATACACTCGACCCACTGCCTGTGGTTGGATTTTACACATGTTGTAGAATGGTTTTACAAGGAATTTCTGAATAGTCCCTGGGAACGCGCAAATTTGTAAAAGCTGAGGAAGACGCGTAGCTGGGCTGAAAAGAACCACACTGTCAACACACCAGAAAAAAATATTCCAGCTGTGGTTTCACTCCTAAGACAATTATGAAAAATTTAAAGGCTTTCAAGTTTATAAATTAAAGTAGCTGACTTCAGTTCCCGACTAAAGGGAGTAAACGAATTAATGATAACTGCAATAGCTCGCTTATCAATAACACGCTCTATAGATCACGGCGATACACAACCCCTCTGCACTGCCTGTTATTGTATGTATGTGTGTCTGCGTGTGCTGGGACAGCTGGGTAGTGGTTGCTAGCGCACCCGACGTGCACGTTCGTTCGATACGAGTACGAGACAAGTTCTTGACTCGTCAGTTACCATGGAAACCTTGGTTGTGTAGTAAACAAAGTCATGATTTATTACACACAAAGCAATATCTATACGTTGCTGTAAATTTAGTTTTATTTATCTTTTCTTTTAAAAGACAAAACTGTTCTCAGACTCGTGCTTCGATTTCACTCGCTGAAGGTATATGTAAAGAGATCCCTCTAAGTGTAATAGCCGGAGAGCTATACAGACATTGTTTACGGAAAGCCTCGATAAAATGGAAATATACATGTGCACCACTGTGTATTGGCAAATTTGTTTCATTTAGTTTTATTTATTTATTTTTTTTTTTTGCGCCGGCTTCCCTTCACTTGTACGAATACAGCGGCATTTATTTTGAATTGACTTATCATCAATTGTATGATACGATGTATGATAAGCCAAAGTTAAGACCTCAGCATCAAGATACATCAGTTTATTATACGCCAAGATTTAAATCTCAATCGCACGATACGCCTATTATTATCACCCGCGAACAAAGTGAGAGAGGTGATGATGTTTTCGTTGGAGATTTAAGCATATATATTTGTATGTATACGTCAAATTGACCTAATAGAGGTACATCCGTTTTTAGAATAGCATTAATCTTGCTATAAATGCTATAATGACAATGCTAAGTAAGGCCAGCGAAAGATTGACGCTAATTAAGGCCAATCAAAATTGACGCTTAGTAACGAATAGCTAACCAACAATGAGCTCTCGAGGTTAGGCCGAGAACCTTGTAGGTTAGGTAAAGGCAAGGACTGGTTCTGCTATTATCCAAGATATATATGAGTCTAAAACACACTAAAGCACTTTAGAAAACTAACAGAACCAGACCTGCCTACCTAACCTGCAAAGTTCTCGGCCTAACCTCGAGAGCTCATTAGGAGGGGCTGCTGTACTAGGGTGGTGGTCGGTAGTGGTGGGTGGCAGAATCCAAAACGCGTTTTTCTATCGAAAAGTGGGCGTGCGTTCAGACGTAGATTTATTTTTCTTCAAATGAGACCAACCCGACGAAAATCTACGGTGTTTTAAATAGTATTCAGGCTTATTTTCAGGCTCTTTGTACTGCCCGGGACGATTGACGTACCAGATTCATGGTACCTATAACGAGACGCCAGCCATCTAATGGTCCGTATAGAAATATTGTTGGCCATCTATTAGTCCATATCGGGTTTTATATATAATATATATTTGCATAGCTTGGGATCGGCCCCTCTTTCAAACATGTTGGTTAAAAATCACGCCATATCTCTTCGTTAAAATATCTTCATAAACTTTCTCTAACAAACGTATTCTAAAAGTTGTAGGCTGGTCCGCTCTGTGGATAAGCTGGCCAAAGTTGAGGGCGTTGAGGTTGACATTGTTGCTACGCGTTTCGATCATATCAGATGATAATCTTCAGGGTGGCTGGTAGAGATGTGCAGACCCAGGGAGAAGTGGGAGTGCAGATGGGGAGGGGCGAGAACTGATAAGGAAAATTTCGTTAGTTCTATATATAAGCATTTTCGCGTACCCTGTTGTCATTGCTGGCAGCTGATTGGCTGTTGGTGGTATCCGCGTGGCTAGTTAAAGGTTGCTGAGCGCTAGTTTCCGGGCTCTCCGTGAAGTTTGAGAGTGCGGCAGGATCCGGTTGTTTGAGCGTTTATGCTTGGTCGTCTAGTTTTGATGGATATTGCTTCTAGAATTTGTAGGCTATTAAAGTGACGGCTGTGATGCAGTACTGTAGTGCCTGATACTAACATATCTCGGTCATGTTGTGCTGCTGCAGTGCATGTGTCTTGGGTCCTCCGTTGGAAAGGTGAAGTGTCAGTCTCCTGGATAGAGTTATGGTGGTCGTACCAATATGCAAACTGGTCTGGAGTTCGCAGTCTCCAGTACAACAAGTGTATTTGTACACGACATTGGTTTGCTCCAGTGGAACTTTTGTAGCACGTGCGTTGTTCTTCATTACCAGCAAGCAGATGGTGGGATTTTTGTAATAAACTAATACTTTGAGTTTGTACTCTCTATTGATGCATTCGGTATTGTTCTTGACCATCTAATTGAGTATTCTTTCATCCGTGTTTTATGCGGGGGACATTTGATTTTTATAAAATACGGTATGTTTAACTTCTTCGTAGGCTGGAGCGTCGCTTCGGCTGTTAACCTTATTGATGTACTGTTGAAGGATGGAATCGAACGTAGAGTTAGCATATGTTTGTTTGAGAAAGTTAATAAAGATATTTAAGGAAGAAATATGGCGTGATTTTTAACCAGACTAGGGAAATTGGCATAAATAAACTTCCATTCCTCGACGTTAATGTGGAAATCGTCGAAGGTACAATCCAAACTAAAGTCCACGTAAAAGTAACAAACTCTGGAGAGTGCCTGAACTTTCGCAGTGAATACTCTGATCTGTACAAGAGAGGTGTAATACACGCTCTCTTGAACCGAGCATATAACTAGACAATGAAATCAAACGGCTGAGACAACTTTTCTCATATAACAACTACCCGATGAGACTTGTTGATCACGAAATAAATAAATTTCAAAAGAAAAAAAAAACGAGCTGCCTATAAATAAGAACCAAACAACGAAAACAACTCACATCTATCTATCTATCTATATTATACTAAAAGTCTGTGAACCGGTCTTGCTTGTGTCTTGCTTGTGTCTTGCTTGTGTCTTGCTTGTGATCTTGCTTGTGTCTTGCTTGTGTCTTGTGATCTTGTTTGA
>LQNS02278163.1:10539071-10552885 GCA_001587735.2 Parhyale hawaiensis
TAGTGACTGCCTAGTACGGCTGCAGTAGTGGAATGAACGCTCCAATTATCTCAGCGGCCTCTTTTATTAACTCTCAGCGGAAGTCGGAGGCTGTGACTGCTGCACATAATGTGCTGGCGGCACAGAACCCATGCACGACGGCGTTCCCAAACAGGATCAACGCGCACGGGAACAGCAAGTTGGGAAAGAAGAACAGATTGAAGAAAGATCAGTATGAGTAACTGGTGAGAAGGAAGCAAAATGGGCACGAAAGACAGACAAGACGATCGTGATAACGACCCAACGGGTCACGGGTCGTCTAGTCTTTAATATAAATCAAATGAACTTCGGTTATGCAACAGATGAGAGAAAATTAAAGAATATGTGTATATGTATTTGTATATATATTAGTCTGTCCACCCAACAAGTGTTCGAAGGAGTTGAGCTATATATATGTTCATAATTTTTGCAGGGAGTCTGATGGGTTGCCCTCGATATGACCCATGCTAAAAAATTGCGAATAGCTGGCCATGAAAAATTACATCGATGAAGTTTGTTCTCCACCCAAAAACAGGCAGAAGGAGTTGAGCTGGGTTCATGATTCTTCGCATGGAGTCTGGTGGGCTTTTCTCGATGGGACCCATGCCAGAAAACTAGGATTAGCTGGCCATAGAAAATGATGGCGATAAAATTTGCTCCCACCGCGGTGATGGTCTTACGCAACGAAGCGTTCTAGTTATTAATAGATTTTTTATTTATATGGTTGTCCTCTTAAAAGCACCTTTATTATGTAAGATGGAGTGGCGCAGTAGTTTTTAGACTTATCAAACAACTGCAGACACAAACTTCCACAGAGGCTGCTTTGTACTTAAGTTTCATTCACAGCTATAGCGGCGAATGGAATACCTAATTAGGCTACTTCCTAACACAAGCAAGCCCCCATTTCCGTTTCCCCTTCACACTTGACCTGCCTTCAAAAATCCCGACCTTTGATCGTATTTCTCACCATTCATGAATTACTTCAAGTTCAGTACACATAGGCCAAGGATGCCTGCAGGGGAGCAGTGATACCACAATGCACTTTGCTTGTCTCGTGTATTGTGTTATGATATAATTAGCGCTCTCCAATGCAGTGACGTCACAAAGCATGGAGTGCGTGGGGTCCGTTGCTCGCAGTAGGTTAATTCTACAAACAGTTCAACTGCTAAAAATTTAGAGTCACCTTGTCGAGAAATTTTCCCTGGAATGTATTTCATATTTTGTTCATCAATTGACCTGAACCTGGCTATATCCCTATATATACCGGAAATTTTATATGTAATTACTCAACATCTATAGGGGCAGTATCGAATAATATGCCATATATAACACCATATAATTTTCCAATACAATGTAGACGCCACAAAATGCGGGTATACTGTAATTGATTCTTTTGTCGTTACCTGTACAGGATGTTAAGAAACCATGAATAGATGCAAAAAATGTCTAACATTTATGATACTGAACAAATTAAATTTTTGGCCAATTTTCGGGGAGTCTTTGTTATTTCTCTTTGTCATTGCCATCAACACTGCATGGAAGACTCAGTTAAAAGATAACTTAAATGACTTCTTATGAACGTTTTTTTCGTACTACCTGATATTCTAGTCTTACGACTAACGCAAAATCGATATGGGAATGCAAATTCATTTCAAATTAGAATCGAAATTCGAAATATTCGCAATTGGCATTTTTCTATAGTAACTGCTATCGAATGGGCTGTAAAGAACGTTTCGAAAGATTCAAATCTTGCTTTTCAAAGCATCATTAAATTATATGGATACATAAATATGAATATGCAGAATGCTGCTGCCTATGAGCCTTTCACGTTCTGCTCATGACGGTATAATATGACTGTTATATAAGAATTCGTAAATCTATAGAACATTACGACCTAATTAAGAGGCTCAAGCTTTCTATGACAAAACATAAACATAAAACAGAAAATTCTCTATTACAATAACTTTATATTTCCGCTGTAAATGATAAATGTAGTCGGACACTTGCTTTTAACTTACCAGGGTATAGAGCTTCCTCTGTGTTTATCAGAATTTTGCATTTCGCAAATATCTGCAGAGTTGCAGTGATGTTAACTTTGCCCTACAGAGATCTAATAATTTAAAAATTTGCCCTGCAGATTTGCAGCATTTTCAAAATTTACTCTGTAGAGGATTTTTGTATAGTTTATTGACTTATATAACATTGGTGACGTTTGCTTCTTCCATATCTGTATCGGGCATTGAGTAGCTAAAAGCCTGTATACACGCTAGTCAAAAGAACGAGTTCCATCATTTCTGCGTCCGAATGCGCTGATGCAGCCATATATATATATATGTTGCGCGCGTTTGGTGGACTTGCGCGATCGATCGATCGCGCTGCGCGTTTGGTGGATGTTGTAGGTATTAGGCCGTAATTTCGGGTAAGTTGGTCTATATTCGGGTTTAATGTCGGGTAGGTTAGGGGAGGCAAGGAGTGTTTTTTTTTTTTTTCCATTTAAAAATTTGAACGATCCACGCGCACAACATATATATATATATGTTGCGCTCACTTGCAAAGAATTTACAGTTACAATTCCCTCCAAATTTAATGAGACGTCCAAAGCTTAACTAACAGCACTTGTTGAGCAAAATAAACTGACGGCTAACATTTTGACGCATTTTTTTGCCGGAGTGAGAGCTGTTTCTACGAGAGCTCAACATGACGATTGGCTGAGGAACTTGATTTGGCTACCGTGTGTACCAGCCTCTATTTTGGTAGTGTCTGTGTCTCAAAAGTAACTCTGACTCCAACAAAGTTACTAATCTCTCTATTGCGAATAATTTTTCAATTAAGTTGCCATGCACGATTATCCTCCGTGCATGAGTTTCCACGGAGGGCGATCCTTCTTGTATAGGCTTCCATTTCAGCATCTGACTCGCTTCTTCCTTTTTTTCACCTGTGGTGTAGTTGGGGTCACCTTAACCTCTTTTATTTACTCACTTCTATGGAAAATTTAAGTCTTTTGCGTCCAGTTCGCTGCTGTGGATTGGAATTCCATTCGTTTACAACCACCACGCAACCCACGCTTGGTAGGTACAAACTGAGTTTCAAGACGCGAAGCATAATCCGTTTACACTTTACTTTTGAAAATTGGCACAATCTCATGAAAGCAAAAATTAAAGGATTAGTTAGGGATCATTTTCTTAAATACAATCCATTGCAATGGAAGGATCGAATATGTCTTTAATACGATTCTTTAATATATCTTGGGTATAAACTTACATATAGCACAAGACTTGGCGCTCTGTGAATAAATGATCAGAAATTACTAGAATTAATAAATCTTAGTGTAAAAAAGGAAATTACTAGCTCATAAGTGCAATCATGTGGCTGATTCTACAATTATTTTAGTGTATAATGCAGTCCCTCCAAATTTGGAATGTTCTACTCTATTGCAGTCCCTCCCGAAACCAGAAAGAAAATAAATTTTCTTTCTTGCGGGCAGAGAAAATTTCTCATGGCCCGAGGCGCCATGGGAGACGCCGTCGTTTTGTTTGCCCCGCTGATTAAATTCTGCCTTGCTAAAGGCAATCAAGAAGGACCCGTCGCAGCTGGTATTCAAGTAGAATTTGCTGTAGTTTGCATGTTCATTATTAAATTTTAGGAGCAGATACGAGCACCGAAGGAGCGGCACTCTGTTTTACATCTGCCAACCTTTTCTCTTTTAAGGTACAATTCCGCAATTACGTTTGAACCAACAAGCTGTTGTTTCGGGATCGTTGCCGTGCCTGATAAAAGTTAGATTACGTCATTAATCTATTATTATTATTATTAATAGTAACATTATTTTGAATAAGCGAAACGGTAGGTCTAATTTATCTTCTATACGTATTTTTCTTTTCTTTATATTTCATTATTGTATAAATTAAGATTAAGACAGAATTGTAAGCACAAAGGGTATTACCAAGTAAAATTTAGACAATGTTATGCGAGTTTATTATTAATGTTATAAGTAGATGCGCACACACAGACACACCCACCTATACACACACACACCGGCAGAGCTTCACTATACTATCAGTAGTGAAGTTTTTAATTCATGGGACACTTTGCTACTGTCTGGTATGTCACTATATAAGAAGGGTAATGCTTTAGAAAATAAGGCTCGTGTATTCTGCGTATATTGGTAAATTTGAGAAGCAGACGAGTATTTAAGAAGTGGCACTTTATTTCAAATGGTTGAAACAAATGAACTCCTGCTAATGTATAAGATATGTTTTTAAAAATCGCACTACAGTAGTTGACACCCCCCCCCCTTCCTCCTCCTCCTCCCCTTCGACTTTCACCATGGAGATACAGCAGTATAATGTTTCAACGGTTATCCAAAAAATTACTTCTCTTAAGTATATGTAGTTAATGTATGCGGCCTATATACCCCAAAGTATGAGTCAGGTTAAGTTAGAATGGACTAGAACGCCTCGTGGCGTAAGACCATCAAGCGCGGTGGGGGCAAATTCAACTAAGTCATTTTTATGGCCAGATAATCCTAGTTTCTCCTATGGATGCTGTGTCCAACAAGGTTAGCGCGCTACGCCCCTAGTATATTGCCTCCTTAATAAAAACATAGGAAAAATGGAACACCTCGTGGCGCAAGACGATCTGCCGCGCTGGAGACAAATTCGCCGCGATAGAGGCAAATTCAACGCCAGCTAGGCCAAGTTTTTTTGGCATAGGTCACATCTAGGTCAACCCACCAAACTTCTTACAAAATATTAGAAACATTGCTCAACTCCTTCGATCACTTTTTGGGTGGAAAGGAAAATATACATACTTATATCGGCGTGGTAATCTCTAGGTCCCCAGATCGAGTCCTGGCTCGATGCTTTCTACTTATATTTATATATGCTAATATATATATATAGATGCTTAAATCTTCAACGAAAACATTATCACCTGTCTTACTTTGTTCCCTGGTGATAATTATGTTTGTTAAATTCTGAGTCTATTAATTCTGCGTGAGCAGGATCATCTACAGTAAACACATTTTATCTTCCAATAAAAATGAATGAAGAGAATCGATAAAAAAAGTAAACGAACTAAAACTAGAGCACTCTGAGAGCGCATACCTCCGCCAAGCAAGACAATGTTGACAAAAAATTTAAATTGGCCCTGAAACTATGATTTCCTGCTTATCAACACCAAAAGTTAGCAGTTTGTGCCTTCTACGATTTTTTTTACATCCGTCCATAACATTTGAGTTATGTTCTGACAAAAACAAACATTAGTAAAACACAGAAACAAATGACCAAAATTGGGTCATTTGTGCTTTTTCACGATTCTAGCTGTTCTTGAAAATTTTATAGAGATCCATTGATACGTTTGTGACTATTGTTGACAATCATTTAGAAAAGTATTAGTAAAACACATAAACCGACGAACCCATCATGCATATCCAAAAATTTAGTCATCTGTGTTTGAAAATCTCTCTAAGGGCGGGTGATCACTAACGTAGAAGTTGCACCACCACATAATTCCACAACCGATTACGCTGCCGCGGTCAAGGCTCCGACTGGCACTGGTCTCAACCACTAAGATATATAACTAAAATACGAGCACAGTAGTTTATTGCCCTTTGTAAGCTATGATAAAAAGAAATGGTCAATCTTTACGTATACCTCCTACTTCTGAGTTGTTTTGAAGTTGGAATGACTTTTACATAGCTTTAGCGTGACATTCAAGCGTTGTAAGATGCAGTCGCAGCAACATGGTCGCCGAAGGGAAAAGTTGAGTAGCCGGGCAATTTTTATGCTAGTGTGCACCCACCATAACAATTCCTGCAAATTTTATACAGATCCGCCTCTACCTTTTGAGTTATGTTTCTGACAAATATAAAATCAAACGTAGAGATGAGCGAGCAAAACAAACGGACAAACAGATTATCTAAAAAATTTGAGCTTTGCTCTTCGTGACATACTTCACACTACTAGCAAATTTCAAGAAAATCTGTCAATAACTTTTTGAGTTACGGTACCAAGAAAGAGAGGCAGACAAACAAACAAACAAACGGTTGAGCGAATCTCCAGCAAAGGTTAACCATCTGTTCCTCCTAACATGCCTAACAATCCCTGCAAGCTCGTAAAGATGCGGCTATAACATTCTGAATTATCTTGGTGACAGACGAACAAACGAACAGACAGACGTGACAAAGACATAACCTCCTAGACGGAGGTATAATGACGTATTCTGTTATGCTAAAATATGTATTCAAAATTTCATTAATTTAGTCAGAGTAATAAATTCTCACTGGAGAGCTCTTTAAAGAGTTGATAATAGAGGAGAAAACCTGGTGTTCCATTTATATTCGAAACCTATTTTCTGACATTATTTAATGACGGGCTATGTCTTTGTTTAAACAACATACTTTGAAAACCATACACGAGTCTTATGTCGAATTGTGGCGCGTTTTTCTGCCCCAAATTACCTCAGTAGTAAATGGTTTAAGCCCCCGATCAACGCCGGCTTTTTCCCTGCCCAAGATTCAAACTCCACTCGAGTCTACCAACTTCTAAGTAACGTAAGGACTTCATTAATTCAAGGAGCAGCCCGCTTCGCTCGCGACGGCAGACCCACTTTAAAAAGAACAATGCCTATTGGAATCAATAGGGCAAAAAAGACTAGGGCCAGAGAGAGGTCTTAGCCTGACCGAATGTCTTTCATTCAAAGGAAATTGATTTCCAATCAGGAAAGACGCATGAAGAATGAGAGACGTGAAACAAAAGGAGATCGCGCATGCTCTTTCTCTATCGCCGGGATCGAGCTGATCGTCTCTATATGACTTCCCGAGTACCATTCAATAATAAGCTAGCGTAGTCAAGCTTTTTTTTTTTCTTTAAAGTTAGTCTTAAAAATCTGCATGCAGATAATGTTTCACGTATTCTTCGTATAATAACGTGAAATTTAGTTTCTCACTGAAAAACTTATTTCTTGGATACGTTTTCTATTGGTAAATAAATCTTGATAAGCTTAACATTGGAAAGTTCATTTATAGGGTAAGCTTAGCGATGAAAATTAATTTATAGGGTAAGTTTAACATTATAAAATTAATTCCGTAAGTATTCCGTTGAAAAATTAATATTTAGGGCAATTAAGTTAGTTTCCTGATTCATAAAACGCGTTTACCAGGTGAAAGGCTTGTACGTACGGACTGTTACACATGAGGTAATGAACTGAATTTTCTTCAGGGTGTTACCCTCATTTTTTCTTTGATAAACTGTAGTGTAGCTATTATGATCGTAGTTACCATTAGTTTTGTAGTTATTATTCGCAGTTACATTTATCACTTACTTTTGTAGTTTTTGAGGGAACTTTGTAGTTACTTCGTGTAGGTACTTTTGTAGTTACTTATTTTTCTATACACCAATACTATCTTCCTTTATGAACTTGAAAGAATAGCGCATTCCTTAGAAATTTGGGTGTTATATGTGTACAAAAATACCGACAGAGGTACAGTTACTCTTGTAAATAATAACGCGAAGTTTTTTTATGCTTTTTGTTGTTATTTCTTTAAACAACTAGCCCGGGTATGACAGCATGTGTAGTTAAAATATAGATAGGACCTCAGCAAGCGTAATATCAACAATATAACCAAGCAGTCAGCGGCTGTCGATATGCCTTTAATGTTCGTTCGTATAGCATATGGTATTAATAAAAGATCACCCTCCAAAACTTATGCAGCTTAAAACCGACGAAATTCATCGAAATTAAAATATCGATCTTTATTGTGGATTTGTAGGGATTTCTACCTATATCATTTTAAAATTATACAAAAAACAACATGTAAACTGAAATTTTTGCGAAAATATACAAAATCTTTACTTGAAAACTAGCATACCAAAGCATATCAGTGCCATTTTCCAGATAGTGGAGACAGGGCATAAAACTGCCTCACATACGCAGGAAAAAGTCGATCAGGTGCCGCGACAGGCAGCTAGTGTCCTGCTGTACATAACGTTCGTATCAAGTGACGCAGCTATAATTGATCTTAGTAAAGAGTTTTGGTGTTTTTAGAGTCCCGACTGCTTTCTGGGAATGGGCCTGCCCCGACTGCTCTCTGGGAATGGGCCTGTCCCGACTGCTCTCTGGGAATGGGCCTGTTGGTCCGTCTACAGCCAGCTGTCTAATCTGATCAGCAGAAACCTCCTTTTTCCTACTCTAAAATGGCCAGCTCAGATATTGCGTGGTACTGATATGGCCAATTTTTAATAAAGGTTAGATAAGTGCCTCCTAAAAATCAAACGAATTGTCTCAAATGTATTTTTGCATGCAATCGTTAAAACGCGCTACTCCGAACTGGTTATATTACCAGTCTTTCACGGACACAGCCACGTGTCGTAACGCACGACTGCCCAGCAGACGCTACTCCCATTGGCTTGCACTGCGAGAAGCCTTGTTCCAAAACCGGCGGGCATTACGTGATTCATTGCATAAAAAACTGCAGTAACAATGTTGTGTGAGCTCACAAAGGCATATATTTCATGTCTGTGCACGGGTAGGCGTGCTGGTTCGTGACAAGCCTTTTCTGGGTGCAGAGATAGGCATTTACTGGCCGCTGATGTGACGCGAAAGTGGTGTTGTATTGGCGTCGGTATGAGACTCCACTCGATGTGCCCGTGCTCAATGAAGGAGTTCTGCTCTCGCACAAGCTGCGGACTGTGTTGTTTCCTGTAAGACTTCAATTTAGTTGTGTCTATAAAGTATTATTATTTATTGTTCCCCAATTTTATAATTTTGGTTAAAAACGAATGCAATGTGAAAACATTTAGATGAAGCAAACGTTATAAGGCATAAGCTCTGAAAGCGGATTTTATTATTTTTCTCTCGTCAATGCAACCTTTGCACCGTTCTTGTGGTTATTGTCTTTTCTCCATTGGTTTTCTGATAGAAGGGCCTCAAAAATGAAAATACCACAGCCGAAATCTTGCTCAAAGCCCAACCATGGAATTCCAATCAGTCCGGGATAATTCTCTATTTCACCACCCAAGACAATCAGCTTACGAAGACTGCCGCTAGACAATCATTGCTCTTCAAGATAATATTATTATTACCGTGTTTCGCCTATACGTTGTCGAAAATGTAAGTTCCGTTTTCTTTTTATATAACTCTTGTTTAAATTTCTATCATTCATGAACTCGATTCTATTATTGATAGCATGTTTTTTTAAGATTAATCTCTATCTTTATAAAAACATATATCTAAAATACCAGCTTCGATATGACCATTATTTTATTTTTGATGACAATATACAATCAATTAATTTCAAACTTCAATCAGAACTTGTCTGTATAAGTCATGCTTTACTTTTTTATTTTCATCTTTTCTTTGCCTAGAGCTCTACCAATTTTAAATCAGGCAATTCTAATGATGTAGCAAATTATAGACCAATATCAACGCTGTCAACGTTCAATAAAATACTTGAAAAATTAATTCACTCCAGATTAACCGAGTTCCTAGCGATTCATCACGTAATTTCGAGCCGAAAATTTGGCTTTCCCGCCATATCTAATTCTACCCTAGCGATATTTCATCTATTAACAGAGTAAAGTGTTTTCACGATACATCGTATGGGGTCTGCCTCTTATTAGACATGCGAAAAGCGTTTGATACAGCTGACAAACAGTTGTTATTAAAAAAACTCGAACACTATGGTATTCGTGGGACAGCAAATGCATTATTAGCTAGCTACTTATCCAACCGTGACCAATATGTTCTATGTAATACCGTTAAATCTCAAGTTTTGCCTATTAAAATTGGAGTCCCTCAAGGAAGCGTACTTGGACCGTTGCTTTTCAATATTTTTATTAATGATATAACTACTCTTGGTATGAAATGTGTTTTGTTTGCAGATAATGCAGTGTTCTACACTACTAAATACAATTTTCTCTCTGCCATAGCTGATATCCAACATATTCTAAGTAAACTCTCGCAATGGTTAACTCAAAATAGATTGATTGCTCATGAGGATAAAACTAAGCTGATGTTATTCACTCCATGTTGTCGGCCTGACTTACCAACGATTCGTTTCAATGGTAAAGAATTGGAATGGCTGTCTCAGTTTCGATATCTTGGTTTCATTCTTGATGATAAACTTAATTTCAAAGCCCACATTGAGGAGTTAGGCCGAAAGCTCAGCATAGCTAATGTCGTAATATATGCAGTGTCTAATTATTTTAATCGTGATTCATTGAAACAAATTTGCCCTTCTTTAGCTTATTCCTTGTTAATTCAAAATATTATCATCTGGTGTGCAGCCCCTTACTGTTACATTCGTAAGCTAGAAGTTTTGCAAAGTAATATACTAAGGCGAATACTTCGCGTAAAACAAGATCGAAATAATATACCGTTAATGAATCGTAGTGATATGTAGCGCGATTTACAAATGTTGCAAGTTCAAGATGTGTATTACTATTCGCTTCTTACGTTTTTCCGATCGCTCATACATAACCATCCTCTTGTCTTTCAACAATATTACGGATCACTCAAACCTCATCGAAACTACGAGATGAGACGCTTCATTCTCAATCTTCCAAATGTTCGTGTTGATGTAGAGAAACGTTCAACTATTTCCAAACAATATCACTTGTTAATCGAATTCCTACACACCTACTAGATCCTATGTCTAATGACGCCTTTAAAAAGCGGTTTAAGGATTATGTTATGCAATTGTATTAGTCTAATTACTACTTGTTTACCAAAAAAGTTCCACAACTTTTCTATGGGTTATGCAGATATATTACTGTACGCATATTGTACTCAGAAAGTTTTCATTATTGTAATGTTTATCTGTGTGTAATAAACCTATCAAACCTAAGATTGTCACCAATCAGCAAGATTATCAGATTCTCCTAGCTGATGGTAACCTTAACCTAAAAATTCATCCTCCATCTCTTTTTCTAGGAAGTTCGTAGTAAAAATATTTTCGTTTTCATCCTGGTTTTATCATTCTTAATCAAGCAGTTCTAATCATCATTTGCAGCTCATCCGATTGTGCTTTTTTCCTTTCTCGCTAGGAACGCTGTCGATTCTCATCAATCAACGAAGATTGCCACCAATCAATCAGTTTAAATTTCAGACTCCTCGATTGTCAGTCTCCCCTTCAGACAAACGACGGTCGCAGCAAAGGCAGACTGAACTCTGTCGTTCCCATGTCTTTGTCTTTAGCTTTGCGCTTGTACTGAAGCATCAGTTCGTTTGTTTGAAGGCATCAATTCCCTTGTTTGAAGGCATCAATTCGTTTGTTTGAAGGCATCAGTTCGTTTGTTTTAAAGCATCACATGCTGGATCTCAGCCTGAGAGTTTTCTATTGAATTGCCTCTGACCATTCAATGACTGCTGACGAAGGACAATTGACTTCCAGTCTTTTGTCTAGAGATGGAATATAAATTATTGTGCCTGTATTGAAGAGAGGCTTCGTATTGAGACGCTAGGAAGTGGACTCGGTGTGTACGTGTGGAGGTGTAGATGTGTACATTTGGGGTGTACGCGTGGAGGTGTAGATGTGTACATTTGGGGTGTACGTGTTTAGGTGTAGATGTGTATTTGTGGAGGTGTAGATGTGTGTACTTGTGGAGCTAGGTGCAGATGTGTCATTTTTAGAAGTGTAAATGTGCTAGAGGTGTAGATGTGTACTTGTAGAGGTGTAGGTGTGAGAAACTGGTGCATGCATCTACATAAGGTGTTACAGTATCGTAGGAAGAGTCCCTACACGTAGGGATATACCTACGTATATTTAGTGTGTACATCTAGTAAAGTGCGCTCGTGGATAGGTGTAGATGTATCCATCGTACACACCTGGGCTCGTGCTGCGTGTCAGGTATACACCGTTCGACAGCCTGCAGCTGCTCAAGCAGGCGTATGACAGGTAAAGCTGTGCACAGCATTAAGCAGCGTTAAATTCAGCCGTAACTTTAACAGCTGTATCGACTTACGAACCGTGACCTGAGTTTGCTCAAGAACATTACGAAGATTTTGAGATGTAAACATCATGGATATAACGTCAGTCCGGAAATTGGATTCACTGGTTCTTGTTTCAAGGTTTATTGAAGGAGTAGTGGAAATAACATGAAGATATTCGAATTTTTGTTTAAAAACAATAATTGCTCTTTATTCTTTCATAGGAAATTGTAACTTTTTTATTACAGGAAATAAAACTATCTCTCTATAATATGTAATAAAAAACTTTTGCTCATTAATTCATCAGATGCGGCTATCGTGCTTTAACTAATCATAGAAACTGGTGTTCATTAACTTACTATAATTATCATAGAATTACTGTTTAATTTATCATAGAAATTTGTTATTTTTAAGTTTATCATGGCAAGCAGCTACTCATTTACTAATTAGAAAATTTTTTCCTCTATGATTTAATTTAGGAAACTGGTCGTTAATTTTCAGTCGTTCAAATAGCGAGCTGTCTTTCAATGGCAAAAAGAACGCAATATTCAGCGGTTGCCAAGTCACACAGTTTGTTTATATGATTAAAATCGATGCTTTTTTTAATTACAGAACGCTGACAACGTTGTCACGCAATAAGCAAATTTGTGTTGCACAAGGGCGTGCTGCACGTCTGCTTATGTTGGGACCACACTGGGGGCTACACGCTCAGGTTACGAGCGAACCTTCAGCTCGTATGGCGTCCCGATACGCAGTGAAAGTACGCAGCGTAGATACGGTAGCATGAATGACGTGCGGGCTGAATGTCCGTCTATCAGTAGAGCGTGAGACAGTATTGCGAGTCTGAGGGGTTGTGTCAACCGGGATGTGCATCACAGTCTTTACAGCACATCACACTGTCTCTGCAGCACACCACACTGTCTCTGCAGCGCATCACACTGTCTTTGCAACACACCACACTATCTCTGCTTCTCCGCAGCACATCACACTGTCTCTGCAGTACACCACACTATCTCTGCAGTAAATCACGCTGTCTCTGCAGTACACCACACTATCCTTGCAGCACACCATACTGTCTCTGCGTTCACTACACTGTCTCTGCAGCAAATCACGCTATCTCTGCAGCACACCGCACTGTGTCTGCAGCACATCACACTGTCCAGGCAGCACATCTCACTGCCTCTCCAGGACACCACACTCCTACCATATAAGCTCAATTCTATACACTATACTATATGATCTGACACAGCCCAGCGTCTCCACATCACAGGAATGTAGTAATCACACAATATTCTGCTCTACACCACCCATGTACCCTGCACTATCTCTTCACCACCCTCCCACCACACCGCCCAGTCACACTGTATAGGTGCCATAGTAAATGAGCGACAAACCAAATTATCTGCTACGCCAGCCTGCATCACACCTGCACCACACCATACCATGTCTATAAATACACCATCATCCACTCGATCGCTCCCTCACCATACCATACCAGCTATACAATATACAATACCACCCAACTTCTGCTTCATACTGCAGTGTTACACTACTCTCACACCACCCAACTCTAGTATCACACCAGTCCTACTTTATACTACACCACCCAATAATTCAGTAACACCACTCTTTCACCACACCACCTACCTCTCCTCACCACATCACCATCACCACGAGCAGTTATGTCTTATCAGGGCCTCCCTAAAACACTTCGCTTACTCTTACGCTTTTTCTTATATACCAAAGAGCTGATATCTATATTTATGGGGGCATTATGGCTGCCGGAGTATCTGTAATGATGTGTATATAGTGCCGGCCTCCGCGGAGAGTGGAGATAACGTGGTGTAGAGTGGTGGAGATAGCAGAGT
>LQNS02278163.1:10577195-10588750 GCA_001587735.2 Parhyale hawaiensis
GCTCGTTATTCTAGCACGTTTTACCCATCAGGACGCATCGTACGGAAGTGTAACTCACCAGGATTCACCACACGAAAGTTACTCACACCACAGCCAAACACACATCACACTGACGACCGTGTCGGGCAGCCGTGTAATGCACTTGGCGGGCCGACCAGCACGTTCGTAAAGAGACAATCGCATCCGCTGCCGAGCTGGGGGTAGCTGCTGCGTACGACCTGCCATATGGACCAGGATTCCGTCAATTTAATAGCTGTAGGATCCTTTGCAGTTTGCTTCATGGTACTGCAGCTGTGCATAAAAAAAATGATTTCGGTAATTCAGGAGAAAAGTAACTGCATCAAAATCCAGGGAATATTCTCGAAATCTTGGGAGTTTTATAAAATTTTAGGGTAGGATTAAGTTTATTTTGCGAAATAGCCGTAAAATTGTCACTGAAGTCATTTTCAGTTGTACAAGATCACTCTAATGAAGAAAGTTTGTCATTTGAAAGAAAATTAGAGCGGTAAAATCGTCATCAAAAGTTTCCTTAAACTTACAGCTCTGACGTGGCGGCCAGCCACATAAATTATCCTTCTAGGATACAAGTGAAACGTGCAGTTTCTACTTTTATTGTCGTACTCTGTAACAAAGATAATGAAGTCTATAAATACTACGTTCGGACTTTTAGGAAGCTTATTCGCAATATTTCAATTCTTTCACGGACGCTATAATTCGTAAAGGAAGCACTTCACTAAAACACACGGCTAACAATTTACTTCGTTAAAAGAATAAAGACAACAATTTGCAGCACGGTAAAACTATTACAAACACAGTTAGCTAATGCCGTATTTGGGAGAAGAACTTACAAGACATAGGGCCACGATCCATGCAGCCGGGCTGCCATTGTGAAAGAAGGGCCCGGACGGGCGACAAACTCCGTCCTCTGTTCCGCACTAATATTCTTAAACAAAAATTACAATTTACTAAAAAATTAAAAGACGCACATTTTGGGACCCAAAACAAGCTCTTTCGTAAATATTACAAGAGAACTTTTCCGTTACTTACAGCGAATCCATAAATGTCGAAAAGCATTGGTTTCATAACTTATAAAATCCTTGTAAAATCGGTATATGTGTAACTTTACTGAGAAGCCGTAGAGAGGGAAGTGCTGCATGTCTCGTGAAATCAGTACTATATAATAATTCACGTCGCGTTTTTTTATTTATAAGTTTATATCTTTCCTGTCACACTCTATGGGAATAGCATAGGAGAAAATTCAGATTTCAAAATGTAAAAAAAAGTGGGGTACCTTGCAATCTTTTTCTTCGGCGAAAAAAAAGTTGGGTACCTTGCATTTTTTTTCTTCAGTATTAGATAGGGAAAAATAGAACTAATGAGATCGAAGAAAATTCAGATTTCAAAATGCGAAAAAAAGTAGGGTACCTTGGAATCTTTTTCTTCAGTATAAGATAGGGGAAAAATGAGGAAGCCCCAAAGACGGCGGGGTTTTGGTGAAGTGTTAATTTTTTGCCGTCATTTATAATGACGGCATGGGCCACTAGTTTACTAATAATTATTACAATGTAGCATAAAATACGGCCAGGATACAGTTGACAATACAGTCATATGGTTGAATATGAAATGACAGTAATATGGTTGCCTATAATATGGCAGTGATATGGTTGAATATAATATGACAGTAATATGGTTGCGTATAATCTGGCGATAACATAGTCGAGTATAATATGGAAGTGATATGATCGAGTATAATATGGCAGTGATATGGTCGAGTATAATATGACAGTGATATGGTCGAGTATAATATGGCAGTGATATGGTCGAGTATAATATGGCAGTGATATGGTCGAGTATAATATGGCAGTGATATGGTCGAGTATAATATGGCAGTGATATGGTTCAGAATAGTCTGGCAAAATATAGCCAGCTACAATCTGAAAATAACATGGATGAATATAATACTTCAGTAATATGGTTGAGTCTAATATGGCAGTAACATGGTTGAGCATAATATAACAGTTATATGGTTAAAGTAAAGATAAAGTCAACTTAGACCACACCCTCACCTAGGAAACCCACATGCACTGGTTTGTGCTGCGGGTAAAGGCCAACTGGTTCCAGATGAGTAAGTGTAGTTGCAGTCGACCTCGGGTCACCAAGAACTATCGCGCCAATTTGACGGAAGGAACAAATAACCCGAGACCCCCCACCCCCTCATTTCTGAGGAAGGCAGTTCCGCCACGGCGTCGTGCATGTACACACAACTGCCGAGTCAGCACACCAAGATCAGCAAAGAACTCGATCGAGTGCCTGGCTGGGCATCGAACCGGCGAGTGATACAAGGTGTTAGGGCCGAGAACGGAAGCATGCAGCTACCGTGGCGGCAATATGTTTGAGTATAATATGACCATAATATTGTTGAGTATAATAGGGCCGTAATAAGGTTGAGTATAATATAGCGGTAATATGGTTGAGTATAGTATGATTATAATATGATGGAGTATAATATGGTTGTACTGTAGTACATTACAAAAGCTCTTTTTCTTGCGCTTTCCTTCGTACTAAAGCTTTCAGCGCCGTCCACACTTCCGTTCACCACACACACTGTAGGTATACCTTGGTATCTTTACATTGCTGCTGTTATTTGCTAGAACCTTGTACGCTCTGTGCGGAACGTTCACGTCATGCATAAGTATGCTGTTTTTTCTTTCCATGCGTACTTTCTAAACTCTTCAGTGTTCTTCGCGCTCTCCACTTCGTACATTTCCACATTCCACGTGGGAGAGAGAGAGAAGGGATGCTGGAAGTGTGAAGAGAATATCGGAGTGTCTTCTGTGTGAAGAGTGAGAGCACTTTTCACACAGCCGACACTCCGACATTCTCTTCACGCTTCCAGCATCCCTACTCTCTCTCTCTCTCTCTCTCTCTCTCTCTCTCTCTTTCTCCACGCTCTCCGATCCCAGCCATCTCAAGAGCGCCTTCTACGCTCGTCTCCTCGCCTCTGCAGTCCGTGGGCCCAGGCCCATATGGGGCCTGCCTCTGCGCTAACCCTAGCCTTGTGGGAACATGCCATCAGGCCTTAGGACTCTATGAGGCCACTGAGGCCATACTGGGGGCTTCAGAGGGAGCTGTACAATGCCTTGTGGGGCCTTTCTGGGCCCTGTTGAGCCATACGGTACTATGGCATGCGGTACTATACGTGTGGGCCAGGCCCTTTGGAACCATTCCTGTGGCCAGGCTTTGAGGCGATATCTTTGAGACCATCCTTGTGCAGTCATACCATGTGAACCAAGCATTGCGTGGCCCTCTCCGAAGAGTTCATCCCGTGCGGGGAAAACTCTATAGAAGTATTATAGTGCTATGAATTTGCTCCCTCATCTATAAGGCTCCCTAATCTGTAAGGCTCATTGCAATAATATTTTACACTAGTTTACTGAACAAGCATTGTGATAGTTTTATAGTATGAATACCTTCCTACGGGGAGAAACATGTATCTGCTTTTTCTTTCTGTCTGTGAGGCCATGCTCTATGAAACTGTGTTGTTTGGGACCGAGTTGAGAAGTGAAAGGAATTAATGCGGCCTGTATAGCACTAAGCCGGGCCCAGGGTAAAGATATGCTGGGGTTTACTGAGCCAAAATAGGGCCATGTAGAGGCTAGTGAGTACATCTTGCGTTTGGTACGGTAGAAGTACGAACCTATACAAGGCGAAGGTAAATACAGTGCACCTCACGTGTGAAATCCACATGCACTGGTTCGTGCAACAGATAGATGCACGCAGGCTATAGAAAGGAGCACTGTACTGCTGCAGTCGACTCCTCTAATCACTACGCATGGGCATAGAGATTTCCCACAGCTCTGCCACAACCTAAGGGCGGACGCTACTTTCTCAGCTTAAATTAGTTTCCGCTCCTCCGATCTCCGTGATCCACGCAGAGAAGAGCAAACACCGCACCCGCAAATGTGTCATATGACACACCTTTAAGTGTCAGTGGAGGAAGTGTGTCACGTCGATCCGTTATATACCGGCATGGCGAACGTATCCCGTTCCGCACACGCATTTCTCATCGCTGAAGGAAAGCGGCAACGTGTTTCTCACCTGTTGTCTGTTTGTCCCTGCAGATAACAGAGATAAGGGGTAACAGAACAAACAGAGGATAAGCGGTCGCGTTTCCGGTGGCCACCCGCGCTTCCTCTCCGGCTCAGCCAACAGCCAGCCTTAGGCGACGCTGAGTTCACACATTTCTTACATTTTATTTTCTTTTATTCTACATCGTTAACGTCTCGATCCTAACAGAATTCTTGGGTGCCCAGCAGATAAAATCGTGCAGCAGCTTTTAGGGCGACCAAAAAAGTACATTAATGTAGTGGCAACTGATCGAGGTGCGGTGGTACGAAAGCATTTCGATACCGGGATATTTGTACTTCTTTCATGGACTGGGCGATGGCAACTACCAATTCTTGGTCTTTTCGCGTCGGTCAGATCACCGTCGGTCAGTTCGCCATCAGTCAATTCGCCGTCGGTCTTTTCCAGTTAGGTCATTTCGCCGTTTGGGCGTTTTGCCGTGGTTTTATATAAATGGCGTGGTAATATATAAATTACACCCAACCACGCCGAAAATAATATGCTATTATTATTCAATTTCACCAGCAGATCTTCCCAAGAATGGAAAGGATAATAAAAAGAAAAGGTGGAATAAAATGAAAAATAATATAACCTAAAATGTAATGATGCACAAGATCACCGAGCTTAGTCACTTAGCACACAATTATTAACAAAATTCCAAATCCAGTCATTTATGAAAAAGAATGAAACTTGAGCTCTCTGAGAGCGCATACCTCCGCCAAGCGAGGCAACGGTAGCAAAAATTTCAAATTGGCTCTGAAACCATAATTTTCTTTGTATAAACTACAAAATTTAATCATTTGTGCCTTTTGATAGTAACAACAGCTTGTGCAATTTTCTTGAAGGTTCGCTCATAACTTTTTGAGCTATACTGCTAACAAACGTTACGACAAACATGAGGCAAACATACAAACGAACAAACCGATCTGCACCAAAATTTCATCATTTATGTCTTTTAACATTACTAATAATCATTATAAGTTTCATAAAGATCCATTCATTATTTTTTGAGTTATTGTGCTAACAAGCATAAAGTTAAAAACAGTGACAAACGCACGAACGCAGAAACGGATCATTACCTAAATTTGGTCATTTACTTTTTGTTATATACCTAACAACTCATGTTAATTTCATAAAAATTCATATATAACTTTTTGAGTTATGGCATCGAGAAAAATGAGGCAGACAAACAAAAAAACAAACAAACGGATGGACATATCTTCACCAAAAGTTAATAATCTGTTTCTCCTAACATACCTAACAATCCCTGTAAATTTCGTCCAAATCGGTCTAAAACTCTTTGAGTTATCTTGGTGACAGACAGACAAATAGACAGACAACGAGACAGACAGGCAGAGACAGACAGACAAACATGATGAAAACATGACCTCCTTGGCGGAGGTAATAAAGTTAATAATCACATACTGAAATGTAAAATACCATAATTCACGTAAAAATTGCACATCTTGATCATTTACTAAGATATAACCGAGTGACTGGAAAAAACTAAAATGAGCTAAATAAAGATGAAAAGGAATAAGTTTTGATTCATATTTTATAATTGATCAAGCTATCGTCAACATTGGGTCGGTCGGCAGAGGCTTCGCATTGCCCGGCCAGTCACTTGAGACCGATCCAGCCGGACGACTTAAAAACTCAATTTACCTTGTGCACAGAATTTTCAAGGTGTATTGAGCATGAAAGTTAACATCAATATTTAAGTTATCAATAAAATGAAACAATTGGTAGAATAAAAAGGATAACAACACTACATATAGAAAACATGTTTACTATGTAGCCTATGCCGCAAACGTTTCGGAACATAATATATCCATCATCAGTGCTGAAAAATAGAGAAAGAAAATATATATGGAATTATCGGAATAAAGTTAGGGACGAAAGCATTCACTATAACTCACTAAGAGACGTAAATAAGAAGAACAAAACAAAGCAACAACAGCCTAAGTAAGAATCTATCAGAAACCCATGCAAAGGAAGGAACAGCAGTGGTAACACCAGCCTAACTAACGACGTTCAAGTGGACTGCCGATTGACAAAATCTTAGTCATTTTAGTAGCTTGGTCGTGTCTTAGTAAACGACCAAGATGAGCAAGTTTTATGGGAATTAGTATATTTTAGGTTCCAGGAAGTGATTTTTAATTTTTAATAGTAAATAATGCATTTGGAATTTGTTATTCATCATACATTAGTTGGATGTTTTTAATCATTATTTCATGTTAAGTAAATGACTAAAACCGGTGATGTTGTGCATCATTGTATTTTAAGTTACGTACTGTATTCTTAATTTTATTCCACCTTTTCTTTTTATTATCCTTTCTTTTCCTGGGAAGTTTTGTTGCATGACTTGCTATATGGGCCAGAAGCTGAAGCTGAAACTGTTCCTAGTAGTAATAATAACAGCATATTAGGTTGGTAGTGGTTGAATAAAAAATATGTATTATCAAGACATTTATCGTATATCACGGCGAAATGCCTTCACGGCGAAATGACCTGACGGCGAAAAGACCGACGGCGAAATTACCGACGGCGAAAAGATCTGTCACGGCAATTACCATGTTTTACGTCACCAATATTCTTTAGCTCGTAGCAAGCTATCATTTTTACCATTTTCCTACATTTTATTAAAGAACTGCTGTAGCACTCTGAGAGGCATACTCTGTCAAGCAATGCAATGTTAATTAAGTATTCCAATTGATTCTGAATCCAGGATATCTGTTTGATCATCACCAAAAACTAATGATCTGTTCCTCTTAATATACCTAACAATCCCTGCAAACTTGATGATCCTCCTATTGCTTTTGAGTAATGTTGCCGACAGACCTACTAACTCTCGCTAAAGTTTAATCCCTTGACGGAGGTATAGTTAGAAATATACAGCGTGGAATATTACGTCACTTTCCTTATCAGTAGCTGTGAGCCACCAAAGTTCATAGAATTAAGAATGCAGTGGTCTAATCAATATCTCATTTTTATCTTAAAAAAAAGCCTTATATAGTTCTAAAATTTCAGGAAAATTTCATTTCTCAGTACCGTGTTGACCCGTTCACTAGTTAACAAGGACCTCATTGACACACCATTTATTACATTTTTACGCTTGAAAGTGTACAGCGGCAAGTGAACAGTCGAGAATAATTTCGTTAGGCAGACGATCACTAATAAATCTGGAACAGGATAAAGTTTAGAAGCTGGTTGACGTAGCGACAGGTAAACCACACTCTCAAAAATCAATACAGCAATTTAAATTACAGAACAGGCAGGTTTCTAAAATTAATTTATTCGATCATAAAAGGGTCAAACGAAATCTCGATCGGCTTCTGATAGAAAGAGTCTTCCCCCCCCCCCCCCCCNCCCCCCCCCCCCCCGTCTGAAACATCCCTTTTGATATTCGCTGGCGCTTTTAAATGAAAGTTGAGCAGACAACGACCGAGCATGGTTAGTCAGGCATGGCAAGTAGTACACATGATGATAGGTAAATTGCATTCTTAAATAATGAGTAAACTCCCGTATTGATTATTAGAACTTAAACAACAACCACCTAAAAAATATATAATCAGCTAAACTTCGATGGCTAAAAAATCACGACATCTAAGTTTCAAACCAAATTATACTCAAGAGAAAAGTTAAACGGGCAACAAATTTTCTAAATACAGTGCGGCCTATAACTATAAGACCGCAAGTAAAGAACTACAACATGTAGTAAACAAATCAGCAAATTGGAATGTAAAGGTCTCCAAACTAGCAGCTCTTTTTAAAATACTCATCCATTGCTTATACATATATCAAGTGTTAGCAACTAAGTTAATAGCTGGTGTCCAATATACTTACACGTTGCTTTCTTCCAGTCTCGGCAAATTTAACAGGTATACATGATACTGGCACGTTGCTGGAAGTATCGGCCATTTACAGTTATTGACAGCACTCTCATGCTGGAAGTAGGTGTCATCTACGATTGTCATAAATATTCCGCTGGAAGTATCCCTCATTTACAGTTATAAGAAGTACTCCTGCAATATATTTTTCATATACAATTTGCATATATTTTTCGCTGAAAGTATTCCTCATGCAAGCAGGATACTCACACCTGTGTTGCAGAAGTATCCCACACACCCAGAGCAGATACACGCAATGTGAGATTAGGAATGTGTCACCATATTGTGATCGGGCAGCACACGGGGATCGTAAAAATTCCTCACCGTCAAATAGTGTGAGAAGATCCAGCTGGACATCGGGAATGGACGGTCTCCAGCGAGGAATGGGAATTGACTTTGTGTGTTAATTAAAAAAACAATATTTCTTCGTAATAAATGAATTATTTTTATGTAGGGTGAACTAAAAGTGATGCTCAGTTGACGTAATGCTTTTTTTGTAAAATGAGCTAGGGTTGGTGTCTAAATAGTGCAGCCATATTACAGAGGGTGAGGCAAGAGTTTTATATTAAGAACCTGGAGCTTTCTAAGATTTGTAATACTACTGAATGCAGTCAAACACACAGACATATCTACACAGACTGGCATTTCTTAAGTATTATAGTGCCAGAAAATTAGCGAGAACCATAGTTACAATTGATCTTTTACATAATGAAATCGCACTTTTGTATCCATGATACTAGAGCTATCTCCAAGAGATAATGATGACGTCACATCGATCTCGATTGGTTAATTTACGGTGCGCTTGGGCGTTCTGCATCTCTGTCTTCTTTCGTCCCCTGTCAAATTTTTTTCTCAAATCTCAGAAAGATCATAGATTTTATCGGCGATTTTATGGGATCAATTAGAAATGTGAAAGATGTATTGCATGATAATGTCGTGTTTTTGAAGCGATATTTCCTATGGTATCCGGTACATAGTTTCGGAACAGCCAGTATCATAGCAACACCTTCCTATTATAACCTCTCTAAATTTTACAAAGTGTCAAGAATAAAATTTACCAGCTTTGTGCCTCCAACCTGATGAACAGCAAAACGCGCGTCTTGGGGTCTAACAAAATTATTTCGATCCACAGCATTGTTTCTCATTGAAGTTTTCAATATAATTAAGTTGTGATGGGGCGAAAATCCGCACTTTTTTTGACAGCCGCATCCGCGGATGCTAACATGGTAACATCCGCAATGGCATTCTCGGATGTCAGAACTGTAAAATCCACTTAAGATCCGCAGAAAAGGAGCCGCGGATGTGCAGGTTTATCACTGTACACTAAACTCATCCATAGTGCTGAAGACTGCAAATTCTCATTTGGATTGAAATGTGTGTAAGTGCTGTCCCTGTCAACAAAGCACCATCTAAGTTTTCTTCCCAAGTGTTGTGCAAATTGCCGTTGTGAGAGGGTGTGTGTGCGTGTGAGTTTGTAGTGGGGCGAATCCGCATCTGCATCCGCACGCGTGTAACATCCGCACATATTTTGAACATCCGCATCTGCATCCGCAGATGTCGAGATGACAACATCCGCAATTGCATCCTCATCCGCGATGTCAGAACGCTTAAACATCCGCATCCGCGGATGTCCAAAAAATGACATCTAACCCATCACTATAATTAAGCAATTTCAAGAAAATAATACAGCAAGATGCAAATTTTTAAGGTCTCCAAAATAATGAGTTCTTTTTAAAATACGCATCCATTGCTTATATATTTCAAGTGTTAGCAACTGGATTAATGGTTGGTACCTAAAATACTCGCACGTTGCTTTTATCCAGTCTCGGCAAGTTTAACTGGTATACAAGATTTAATGAGTTGTAGAAATTAACAAATGGCATCCAAGATACACCCGCACTGCCTTCATCCCATCTGAGCAAATTTATCAACTGGTATCCAGGATACATGCAATGCCAGCGTGAAAAATTGACAAGGTGTATCGACGATACTTTCGCATTGCTCATAAAGAAAAATTCTACCAGCCGAAAGCAGTCTCTCACGACAAGCCTCTAGGCACTCGAACACAGGCCCTGCAGACAGGTCCCGGACATGTTTTATTGCCTCCTTGCGGTAACTCGAAACCTTGCGTTGCGTTTCGTTAGAAGCTGTTAACCTGTGAGATACCCTCGTGACCTGAGGGTAGGTGGACTGAGGGGAGAGATGTGGTAGTAGAGGGAGAGAAGAACGATAATTTGTTCATCATGCGCTTTGTCTACATAACCTTTATTTGCAAATACTACGAGCTGTATAAGCGTTATTACAATTAACTGAATCGTTGAAGTCGCGTAGAGGTAGCACTATTTGAAACTTTTAGTTGTTGAAGTGTATTGATGATTAGAGGATCATACAGTGTTGTTTTTAAAACGGTAATGTGTGGTAAAGCGTGACAAAAGGCACCACGTTGCTAGTTAAGCGACAGTGAGGCACAAACCTTCACAAACTCTACTTTGCTCTATTGTGCTTTCTATGTGGCATTAATCACTAGGCTAAGAACAGTTCAGAGGCAACAGTTTAACCCCGAGTAAATTGGCCCTGTTTTTGTCAAAAGCCTAATGACAGAGCTTACACAAATGATCGTTAACTTTATCTAGGCATTGATTTCATCATCTCAAAGCAATAGCAATAAATTTACTAGTTTAAATAAGGTTTGGGATAACCCCACGATTTGTTCATCAGGCGTCCAGTGATTGCATGTTCATGTAACTTTTTATTGAAGATGGGAAACGCATTGATATTTTCAGTGGAGTTAAAAGCGGATTGACGATTTTTCATGATGCCCTTCGTCTATAAATAACTGACAGCCGCATTTTTTTCCGAGGGAAGAAAAAGGTGATATTTTATCCACGGTTACAGACGAAAAATAATCTTACTTTCTTACTGTATGCTCTGTTTATGCGCAAAATCATTGAGGGAAAATCACAGAGAAATTCAATGAAAATAATAATAATATGAACTGAACCATTCATAGTTTTCACTTTTCCAACAGCCACAACCCATTACAATTAAGTAAAACTACAGGAAATTCCTATACTGTACAGTAACCAAATCATTCATCATCCACCTTCCAATGCTCCACTGTAGAAGCAGTCACGCTTCGTACATAGCCCAAGGCACGACAGTAGCCCAGTAACCTATTATTCACTGCCCAATGCACCACAGTATAACCCATCACCCAACTGTCCAGTATACAACAGTACCCAAAGCAACCCACCACCCAATGCACCACAGTAGCCAAAGCAACCCACCACCCAATGCACCACAGCAGCCAAAGCAACCCACCACCATGCAATGCACCACAGTAGCCAAAGCAACCCACCACCCAATGCACCACAGTAGCCAAAGCAACCCACCACCCAATGCACCACAGTAGCCAAAGCAACCCACCACCCAATGCACCACAGCAGCCAAAGCAACCCACCACCCAATGCACCACAGCAGCCAAAGCAACCCACCACCCAATGCACCACAGCAGCCAAAGCAACCCACCACCCAATGCAC
>LQNS02278163.1:10639530-10654658 GCA_001587735.2 Parhyale hawaiensis
GTAACATTCTTGGGTGGCCACAGTCCGCTGACTGTAACATTCTTGGATGGCCACAGCCCACTGACTGTAGCATTCCTGGATGGCCACTGACCACTGACTGTAACATTCTTGGATGGCTACAGCCCACTGACTGTAACAGTCTTGGATGGCCACGGCTCACTGACTGTAACATACTTGGATGGCCACAGCCCACTGACTGTAACATTCTTGGATGGCCACAACCCACTGACTGTAACATTCTTGGATGGCCACAGCCCACTGACTGTAATAGTTTTTTTGGATGATCACAGCCCACTCACTGTAACATTCATGAATGTCCACATCCCACTGACTAACGTTCTTTAATGGTCACAGCTCACTCACTGTAACATTCTTGAATGGTCACAGCCCACTGACTGTAACATTCCTGGATGGCCACAGCCCACTGACTGTAACATTCTTGGATGGCCACAACCCACTGACTGTAACATTCTTGGATGGCCAGGGCCCACTGACTGTAACATTCTTGGATGGCCACAGCCCACTGACTGTAACATTCTTGGATGGCCACAACCCACTGACTGTAACATTCTTGGATGGCCACAGCCCACTGACTGTGATAGTCTTGGATGATCTCAGCCCACTGACTGTATCATTCTTGGATGGCCACAGCCCACTGAAGGTAAAATCCGGGGATGGCCACAGCTCACTGACTGGAACATTCTTGGATGGCCACAACCCACTGACTGTAACATTCCTGAATGGCCACAGCCCACTCACTGTAACATTCTAGAATGTCCACATCCCACTGACTAACGTTCTTTAATGGCCACAGCCCACTGACTGTAACATTCTTTGATGGCCACAGTCCATTGACTGTAACATACCTGGATGGCCACGGCCCAACTACTAAAATGTTGAACTTTGAAGGGTGATTAATCCATGATGACTATTCTAGAGTCAAGTCCGTGGTATTTTAAAAATAAAATGTGATTTATCCGGGTTTGGAAGTATCTGAGTCGTAAATGAATTATACTTTTCTTGTTGTGATGCCAAACAAGTATTGCTTGTATGGTAACAGCTCTCTCATTGACGCTTCATTCATGCATTGAATGGAGTTTAATGGCTTAATACCTACGATCTAATCGGCAAAATGTGTCGTGGCTGACCGCCGCGTTTCCCACGACTTGTCCTGAGCATGTCAGGATTTTGTCCCTTTTCCCCGCACAATTCCAGCTACTGACGAGCCGCTTACTAAAATGAAGACAAAACGTCCGCAATTTTAGCATGGAAAAATGGTAAGCAAGAAAGAAAATGAAAGTAAACACAGCCTTGATGCTGAAAAGAAAGAAAAGAAAGCTAAACCAATAAAAAATAAAACAAAATGTAAATGATTAGGCCTAACTAAAATAAAACGAACGAAAACTTTTTGGAGGTGATGTAAATCGCAGCTAACAAAATTTAATTCCTGGCTAAAATTTCAAGCAATTTCTGGAGTAAACCAAGTTGCGAGGTGAAGCCCTAAAATAACGCGGAGACATTTAGACAAAAGCACTCTGAAAGAACATGCCTTCGCCAAGCAAGGCAATTAACGCCGATGAAAAATTCAGACCAGTCCTGAAACTTAGATTTCCTATTTTTATCATAACCAATATTTGGCCATTTGTGCCTCTTGACATTAATAACATTTCTGTAATTTTTGAGGTCTAACCTTATATTTTCTATTTATATTCTGACAAACACTAAGACAAAAATATACAGTGAAACACACAAACGAATGAATAGATCATCACCAAAATTAGGTCATTTATATCTTTTAATATTTCTGGGAATTCCGGAATATTTCATAGAGATCTTTCCAAAACTTTCTGAATTATGTTCTGACATAAATAAAAATAAAAAGAGACAAAGGAACGGACAGACAGATCTCACAAAAATTTGGTCCGTTTCTCTTCACGACATTCCCTAGAATTTCTGCTAATTTCATAAAGATCCGTACATGGCTGTTGGACTTATGTTACCCATAAAACAGGCGGACAAATAAGCAAACGTTTGAACTGATCTGCATGAAAAGGTAATCATCTGTTCCTCCTAACATACCAAACAATCCATATAAATTTCGCAAAGATCTATCCATAACATCTGTCGCTATCTTGGTGATAGCTAGATAGACAAACATAGAAGCAGACAAACAGACGCTCCCAAAAAACATATCCTCCTTGGCGGAGATAAATAGATATAGTTATACGTAAAGCTTGCACAGTTTAGGGCAAATGCTTAGATAAAGAGGCAAATATTTATGGTAAAATAAACTAAATTAAGGTAATTTTAAATACTGCAGTAATTAACTTATGGAACAAGAGCTTATGACTGAAATGAATAGAATGGCAGTAAATAAATTCTGCAAACTTTTAAAAGATCTTGAGAAAAACTAAACCTTATAACTGAAATTCAATTTATGACAAGAAAAAAACCTTGAGCAGTTGGGATGTTTACGACAACAAATTATACGGTATTAAAAAACTTGGGCAGTAAAGATTACGCTGGAAGAAATCGAGACAGTGAACGATTAAATTCACTTCGGTTAAGAAATTTATGGTAGACACATTTTAGATACATTCGTTGTTCTCTGATTACAAATGATTTCATAGACAGAAATCTACAAATAACCAAAAGACACATTAAAATCGAGAACATATCCAGCTGAAAGTATACTTTTGGGATACTTCGTAATGAAATGAAAGCGTTAACGATTTCTCTAAGAGTAATACATTTGTCATGCCATTTCTAAATATACTGCAAATTGAGGTCCAACATCAGCGGCGAGATCTAACAAAGAAACTGACATACAACGTTATACACGAACACAAATACATCACATATTAAAATATTGTCATCCAACGTATGCTAAATCCAAGATAGATTATACTGACTCATACAATAGTCTTTAAAATGTCTTTTGAATGTTTCGTGCGACATTGGTTGAGCATGTTCTTCGGGGACCTGATTGTAGGCTTGCACGCACTGGAATATAGTGAAGTGCATCTCAATGTCCAGGCGGTTACCCGGCAAGTTGAACCTATTGCTCCTTGTGCTATATAGTGCTGAGTAAGTACGAGTGGGCTAACGTAAGCCGGAAAATATGGAGTTTCGCCAACTATGGCCATATAAAAAACTTCAAAATAAAATAACGATGTACGTCTTCGAATTGAAAAACTTTTTATCTAAAATAGATAACATTGGTTGATACCGTAGGGATATTATTGACGTCTCTTCTTACTTTTGTAGTATAGTTCTCAAGGTCTCATTCATAATTGTTTTGATTCGCTTCACGACACTTTAGCGGTCCCTCCCCATGTAACATTGCATAGGTAAGCTGCAAGTATAATAAAGCATAATACAGTGATACCAGCGCATCTCTAGATAAATATTGGGTAACTGTGTAAATAGCACCTCTAGCTTTGCTGATTTTATTACACAGTAAAGAGATGTGAGAGTTATAGTTTAAATGCTGATCTAAGATGACTCCAACCTGCTTAAAAGACGTTACCCACTCGATCTAGTCTATCTTCGTAGAGATATATATCAGGTAAATAGTAATTTCTAAATGAACTAAAAAGCATCAGTTTGGTTTTGATGGTACTTGGAGTAAGCCTATTGGAAGTCAGCCACTTGAGTAACATCGTGATAAAACAATTCAACTCTTCAACTGCTCCTTGGAGCGAGCAGTCGTTTACATAAAAAAACGCATCATTGGCATAGAGTTGACTATCTACGCTATAAAATTTTCTTGTCGTTAGTGTAAGCATTGAAAAGAAGTGGCCCAAGAACAGACCCTTGTGGCACGCATATGCTTAAAATCCTTGAATAAGACTGTACCTCTAGAGTAACTAGCTATAAGATCTTTTACAGAGCCCCTAATTCCATAGTGGTCTAACTTTGTCAATAAAATTTTAATGTCTACGGTATCAAAAGCTTTCGTCAGATCTAAAAGTAAGCATACAGCTAGGTTTTGCGGTGAAAAGCGGATGATATGTCACAGACAATATTATAAACGACATTGGTCGTATTTCTTCCCATTCTGAAACCATGTTGAGCGTCGTTGAGCAAATTGGTAGATTCAACGTATTGCGTTAAAAGAGCATGTATCAGCTTTTCATAAATTTTATTAAAAAATGATAATGTAGAGATAGGTCTAAAATTGGAAGCTATATAATATTATGTTGGATCACCAGATTTGTGTAGTGATACATTGTAGATATTTTTTACCTTAATTGGGCCCACATGCCTGCATCCTCCAGCAGCCAGCCACTCCCTCGACAAGTCCGAGGTTTCCAAAAACTGCCTTGATCTAATCAGGATTTTTATAGTTGAAACGTCACGCTTGACACCGTGAGAACTACACGGTACGTAGAGTGGCATAGCAAAAAAGAAAAAATCCTGCAGATAAATAACCGCATCAATCACCAAAAAAGAGAGGACTACCGCTGTTCGTTCCCCGTCAAGAATTTGACGAAAAAAATAGTATTAAATCGTAACTGACATTAGCAGAATTTTCCATAACTGTTATCTACGCTTTTAAAATTCTAGTCATACTGCGCGAGGGACAGAATATAAAGATAGTATTTCTGAGATCCAGGCAATGCAGGAGGAAATTTCTCTCAGATAAAGCGGAATAAATGAAGGAAAATATTCTCGTAATATGACAAACACTAGAGCACTCTGAGAGCGCATACCTTCGCCAAGCTAGGCAACGGTAGCAAAAAAATTCAAATTGGCTCTGATACTATGATTTTCTTTGTATCAACTCCAAAATCTGAGAATTACTGCCTTTTAATAGTAATAAAAGTTTGTGCAATTTTCTTGAAGATCCGTTCATAAATTTTTGAGTTATGCTGCTAACAAACGTTATAACAAACATGGGTCAAACATATGTATAAAAACGAACGATCGAGCCGATCTACACAAAAATTTAATCATTTATGTCTTTTAATATTACTGACGATCCCTATAAATTTCATATAGCTCCATTCATTGTTTTTTGAGGTACTGTGCTAACAAGCATAGAATTAAAAACAGTGACAAACGAACAAACAAACAAACAAACGGATCATTACCGAAATTTGGTCATTTACTCTTTATTATATACCTAACAATTCATGTGAATTTCATAAAATCCGTCCATATCTTTTTGAGTTATAGCATTGGGAAAAATGAGGCAGACAAACAAGCAAACGGATGGACATATCTTCCCCAAAAGTTAATAATCTGTTACTCCTAACATTCATAACAATCCCTATAAATTTCGTCAAAATCAGTCGATAACTTTCTGAGTTATCTTGGTAACAGACAGACAAAGAGACAGACAAACCCGACGAAAACATAACCTTCTTGGCGGAGGTAATTAGGTGCAAATCATCAGGTGTCCCTATAGTACAGTTTTTATTGGAGTTTTGTGGAAAAAATTCTAGTTCAAGAAAAAAGATTACGCATGATGTAGGAATTCCAGAAAAAATATTACGACTTTCAAAATTGTGAGGCAAGAGGAGCATTTCTCTAGAATTTTGCTGCATGGGCTTATAATGTTGCAGGAAAACATCTATATTTTGGTCTTGTTTAATACTTCGTCTTACTCATACACCGCTCCCACATGCTCATCCAATCATCCTTCCTTTCTTTCCCCCGCTGATCCTTCTCACAACTTATCCCTCTCACATACTCCTACCGTCACTCATCCATTTATTTGTCACATGATCGCTTGCGAAACAACGGTCAAAAACCCAATTAAGCATGAACCTTGAAGAACAACCTTAAGTCAGCAGTTCTTTCTCTATTTCATAGTCAGCATTTGGAATAGACTCCCTTCCGACGTTGTTGGTGCGGAGTCGGTCAACGCGTTTAAAAATCGTCTTGACATAGTGTGGGAGAGATATCCTCCACAGCTAACAACTCCTCCTCCAGGAGTCGCGAGCACTTATAACGGCCAAAGCTACCCAGACCCTTTTAAGCTGACTTAATTCCACTCCGTTTATATATTTAATCTCCGTATATCAGCGGCAATCGATCATGCTTGGGGGCATTCATGATCATCTCATTGGCTGAGATTCTTTCCCCCTTTTTTTCTTTCTTTTTTCTCGTTCGCCTTCCATTGTTTCTCCTCTCGTTTCCCCAGTCCTCTACATCCTACTAACATAATGGCAATAGCTCATTAGAGGGCCGGGGCGTAAGTTCCGGTGTCTCTTTGGGATGGGCCTCTTCCATGGTTCGTCTACAGCCGCCTATATATCTAATCTAATCTAATCATCGTTCTCACTCATTAATTCATCCCTCAACTCATGCATCTACTGGTCTATTTATTCCTCTCTTTCAACAATTCATCCCTCTCATTCATCTACTCTTTCCTCTCACTGCATAGTCAGTTCATCCCTGTCGCTGATCTATTCGATCATCCCTCTTATTCACACATCCACTTTTCTCAGACAGCCCTTCATTCCCCTTAGTCATCCACTCATCCTTCCCACCCAAATCCCAATATTTAATCCTCCCTGTCACTCTGCCGCTCATATCTTATATATCACCTTGCTGCTGGGTCATCGCTCTCACTCATCCCCTAATTCTTTTCATTGCCTCAACTATATATCCCTCTCACTCATTCATACATCCCTCTCACTGACTCACTCATCTCCCTCACTGACCCACTCATCCCTCTCACCGATCCACTTATTCCTCCCACTGACCCTCTCGATTCGTTTCTCTCACTGATACATTCATCCCTTTCACTGACTCACTCATTCCTCCCACTCACCCACTTATTCACTCTACTGACTCCTTCAACCCTCCCACTGACCCACTCATTCCTCTCGATAATCACTTCATCATTCACACTGACCCATGCATCCCTCCCATTGACCCACACATCCCTCTCACTTATCCAACATTCCTCTCGTTGACACACTCATCCTTCTCACTGACACACTCATCCCTCTCACTCACCCACTCATCCCTCTCACTCACCCACTCATCCCTCTCACTCACCCGCTCATCCCTGCGCCTCGCACGTCTCCATATTGATCGCCCTATGGAGCGGGCAGCTTGAAAGCAAACCCCCGCCCCTCACCACCCATCAATTCATTCCTCCCGTCTCCCCAAATCTCCGAATTACTCCCCCTGAGATACTTTCTTCCATCCTTTCACCTTTTCTTATTTTCGTTTCCACTCTTTCATTTTAGCCTTTTTGAGATAATTTGTCTTTTTGTTATTCTACATGTTTTTCTACCGCTGTCATCAGCTATTTACTTCTGGTATCTGAATTTTCTCTATTGTTTTTCTTTTTATGTTTCTTAATTTTTTTCGGCCTCAAAAATATTACCCGTGCGTGCAGTTATCGAAGATTCCATTTTGCCAAATGCACATAGACTGCCTGTGGGTTAAAGTTTTAGAACGCTGTTTGGCCGGTAAGGCACATGCAGCTACCAGTTATTTTATTTTATTTTATTTTGAACCATGGGAGGAAAAAATGTCTCATTTTTGGAACTATATTTTACCTGTAGCAAATCAATTGTGACAATTGCAATAGTAAAGTTATGCATGATGCAGCATGTCACATGTTTTCAACTCTATCTATTTTTCCAAGTTCATCATGTTGCAACCATTTATGTAATGAGCCCCAGATTTGGAAATTGAGTCACGAAATTAGATAAAGTCAACTTTATTTTCAATTTTAAATATGACTTTTATCTCTGTTCTACGAGTGGTGCAGTCACAGACTATTAAAATTTCATCATCATTTTGTAATATCATGTGCTTATGATACTCCACATTCAGATAACTGTTCCGGCCATGGAACCTATACTTAGCTACAGCTTTGTCGCTTTTGCAGGGACCGTACCATACATTCGCAGGGACAACGTGATGCAAAGATGCGAATGATGTCATTCAAGCTACCGTATCTACGTATGATACCGAGTTGAAATATATTTCGGGACGATGAGTGTGCTGCCTCTTCTGGCTTCCAATAATTGTTCGTGTAAGTGCAATTGAGATCTCGACAATGTCAACCTCCCGGTAGGAACATTAGGATCGTAGTTCTAGTTATGGTGCAGCTTTTACGTACATTGAAAGTTTCATCACTATAGGGAAACCATATGGAATCCGACAAGAATGGAGTATTTTTACTTTATTTGAAGCATACTGTAGATGCAGCTAAATTCAACCTTGGTTTTGCCGGTGATACGGTATTTCTTTATGCTTCTTCATGCTAGTTTCATATAAATAGGCCTATAGATAACGGCAATTTTATCAGCATCTTGATTCATGATGCAACAGTCCCATTTCTAGGCCCCTATTTTACCCTCACATAGATGCCGATAATTTCATTATTATTGACTACTTCACAAAAAGGATGCTAAGTTATAGCCTTTAATTAATTTACCCGACCATAGCATGCGGTAAATACAGGCCGACAGTTTCATCCTTCTTGCCATGACGCAATACCCTTCTAGTTTGAAACCCTCATTTTACCCGTAGCATAGATACCGATAAATTCATCCTCCTCATGGCGCAATAGGCTTCACGTATGAGACCCCTATTTTACCCATAGCATAAATACCGACAAGTTCATCCTCATCATGACGCAACAAGCCCCAGGTTTGAAACCAACTCCATTTTGCAGGACGTAGCATAGATACCGACGAGACAGCTGTCGATGGAAAGGATGAGCAACCATTCCCGCCCCCACTATCTGATGCCACCAATGGGAGACTCGGCAGCGAATCATCCTCTGAATAGGATGCGCCAGTGAACGTTACCGTCCCGAGGTAAATATAGTTGTCTGTCGCTACGAGTAAACTTCTCTGAGAAGCGGTTATCACTGAGAAGTCTACTGAACTTTTTTATGTGAACCTTTGAGGCGGCGCAACTTTAGTGTCACCTAACAGAGTGTTTTCGGCAGGCAAAGGGACTTGGGGTGCAATGGAAATGTTTTCTTCAGTTTGCTATAATATTCTCGAAATTTAGCGTAAAATGTGTTTCTGTCATTGAACAGTCGCTGATTAGGACTAATTTTCTATTTTAATCACTTTACTCTTACATTAGGATTTTTTAATTAATTTGAAGTAATTTGAACGCTGTCTCAATACTGTAGTTCCACAAATTTTCGTTAACTCAGCAAAAGACGTTATTTATGCATTTAGGTTACGCACTCAAAAATAAGAATTTGCAAAAATCGTTTTGAATTTTCTGTAAGCAAATCACTGCCCTATAATTAAGGCACGTAATCCTTATATAATAAACTGCTTTGTGAATTTGTTTATTTATTTATTTATTTATTTTGAGTCCGCTCTTAAGGAAATAAGGGAAAAAAGGCCAAGCTGCAGATTTTGTAATTTTCATAGACATCAATCATGGATCTTAATAGAGCCTCCTTGAGATTTATGATCGATGACTACAGGTTGTAGAAGTTGTCGATAGTGGGATCATTAGCCCTCTATCTGAAAGCACTTCTTGCTTGAAACACTTCTTGAAATCGGAACAATATGTAGGTATGCAGCTTCTGGAGTCCGATTTTTTAACTTTCTTCTCTCAGGTCACGACGTATAAATTCGGCAGATGACCAACGGAGCACTCACGAGATGATGATGATATTTTACGGGTAGTAGACAACTATTTCTTGTAGCATACTGTCTTTCTCTTCTTTTTCTTCTATAGCAGTAGGCTAATTATTCCCGTTAATATGGGGTTGCTGAAACAGATCGTGCGATTCCACGTATTTCTGTCCATTGAACCATGTGTTTCGGCAGCTCCTTATCACGCTCATCATCCCTTACACAGTCGTTCTTCGATGCTGTGCAAAGTTTGCTTCATAATTCAAAATTTCAGCACTGCAGCATGAAGCACATATTTTAGTTCGCAAGACCGTATCATAGCTACGATCGAAGCGCTCACACATGCATGCAAGCTGACTGGAGTTCCATTCAAGTTTATTGCAGTGTTTTACTCAAGATTTACTTCTGCCTCTCACTATTGAAGACGCATGTCTTATTAAGAAGGAAGATAGGGAGCGTATCAGAAGTACAATTACAAGACTACTATATACAGCCCCAAGATCGAAGACGTGCTACGAATATAGAGAGATGAATCATCTATGTGATACAGTCAAGAAAGACTTGAATCAGAAAGGTTATAGAAGTTAATGAGAGCTGCTGAGCGGTAAAATGTGGAAACGGCAAGTGAGAGAAAAGAAAACGTAAGGTTTTCCGCGTGAGCGGTAAAATGTGGAAACGGCAAGTGAGAGAAAAGAAAACATAAGGTTGAAAGCCCGAAAAAGAATCAATGAAGAAAATGAAGCAAGTCAGAGAAGATTCCGCAACGGCCTACATTTTTATAAAAAAAATATCGATTATTGAGTGAATTTGTTCACGCGCGGGTCCCTATAGTAACTATATAACATTTGTAAATATTCAGTTTTTCCAAAATGAAAATAAATATTCTACATTCTTAATCCGACCTCGTCGTACATTACTATCATCATAAAACTACGATGATCCTCTAGCCTTTCCCACTATATAGCTTATTATATATGTTTACATTCACTAAAACAAAATATACAGTACATTATATACATGGATAATGAAAAAACATTTAACAAGAACTCATTTAAAATGGTGCAATTATACGCATCCGCATATATCTCGTTGAATTGCTTCCCATTAATGGAGATAACTGCTGCCCTGTCAAATTTTTTTCATACTTTAAGTCAGCCTATACTAATAACATATACAGTACATCTCTCTCTCTCGATCACACTTCAATTAAACATAAATGTTTATACCTCCCTTTCCAATCCACCATCTATTCTTCAGTCGCAAACATCCACCGCAGTTTTCATAATGATTTTTAAAAGGTTTCTACGTTTCAGATTAAGTTTGGGTGCGCAAGTACGAGTAGTCTTTCGAAATTAAGATTGCAAGGCTTGACTTGGCTGGGACGTTAGATATAATGCACTAGCCTCAACTTATCGCATTTTAGGTTAATTAACGCAGGCGGTATAGCCTTTAATTGATTACCCTTATAATTCAGACTGCCAAAAGCTCAGTCTTGCTACGTATATAAAATACATTTTTCAGCTGGTTCAGGGTAACCAGGTTGCTTCTATATAACTTGCAATACGATGAAAATTAAGTGGAGAAGTCAGCGCTCGTGTCTGAGATTCTCAACAATTAAGTCAAGCCTCAATTCTTAAGTTTAACGGCCAATCTATAAAACCGTGAGAGTTAACCCAGTCGGAAATTAGGGTTCTGATTATAGTAGAACAACTATGATTATGGTCGAGACTTTGGTTGTTTATTATCGATATATCCTCCATATTCAACCATTTATGGGGTGCAGTATGGTAGAGATATGTCACAACCTTTGACCATAATATCAACCATAATTCCCAACCATAAATACCCAATTACAACTATTATAAGGTTTTAGCTTCACAACCATGATCTACCATAGTGAACCGTAAAAAAACCATTCACAACCAAAATCGACTGTGTTCAGCGAATAATACAACAATATTCTACCAAGATAAACTTTTTTATTTATTGACATATTATGCACTATAATATGCAGTCGATGCCTGCTTCGTTTGCTGATTATCAGAACGTTGCTACAGCAGGAGCTTGAACCAGTCGATGTAGTTAACGCTCGCTTATATATAACTTCTTTAACTCTAAGTCGGTATTTAGCGACTTTGCTTAGTTTAGAGAACTTACAATTTAATAATCGAAAACTTTCGGGTGGTAGTCGTTGTCCGGTACGTAGTACGAAAGATTAAATGTATCATAAAACTTGACATCTTCCATATAAAGCTGATGGGAAGAATTTCTTGATGAATCTCTACAGATATAAACTGAATAAACATAAAAATAGATGCAATACTTGATCAAAAATTGCAAAACTATTTAGTAATAAATACTACAATTAAAAATGGATATAATGGGTAACTACGCTAAAAAGGCTAAGCGTAAAAAAAAATCGGGAAGCAATAAATAAAAACAACGTCAAGGCCGCTAGTGTCCATATATACCGTGCAATGTTTACATTTCATCGAAAATATGCTCAACTTTTGCACTATGATATGAATTTTTAGAAGTTTCGCATACAAACTTATAGTCATACCATACTATTTTGGTCGATAATGTTGGGAATTCTAGCCATATCATTAAAATCCTTGGCAATCTGTACATATTTTGCCCTATATAATGGGAGCAATTCCCCTCATGATCGTACGTACGGAAATCCGTTGATAAACTACCATAGTTATGCTCTAACATATGCTCTACCATATATAGTCTTTAAACATCTTTGTACAACCATCTACCATATATAGTCGTCAAACATCCATGCATGTACGACCATGCATAGACCTTCGTTTCTTGACAAACCATAAACAACCAATATTGCCTCCACCAATGTCGACCTAAATATACTAAAATCAACGTTATGTTATGGTCGACATATCTACCATATTGTTTCATCATTCATAATCGACTTTAATATCTCATACACCACTATATTCTACTATAATCACAACCATAATTTCCGACTGGGTTATTGCTCACTCCATGCATGTTGTATCTAACAAGCAGCTATCTTCTAAACTTAATCATAGCATCATTCTACGTTGCCATTTGATATATACTTTTGGCTATTGATATCTACTAAATCTATATTTAATAATTGTTAATAATTTCATTTCTTATTATAATTCCCCGTCACTTCTCACCATATAGTCTATTTAATATCTACTAGCTTTACTATGTAATATAGCATTCATAATATATATAAAAAATCGCGTTCACTTTCAATTGGACTTGCATATCCATCTTTAATCATCCTGGACGATAATATATATTCAACGTTTCAAATATGTTTCTAAGTTTTCATTAAATTGTAATGTTAACGATCTTTTTTACCCCTCAATTAGTATTTTCTCCATCATGATTCAGTGAAGCTTCCGCGCTATACGGAGAGTTAGGGGATTAAGAAGAAAAAGTATGTAAGGGTTTTTGTAGGTCACAATTTGACTTTAGAATAAAGGAGGTCGTAGAAAACAATAGAAGCTTAGCGTCGATTCGTTTTTCTTGAATTAATAAACTGTTCCCAATCAGAACTTTTTCGCTGCTGATCCCTCACTTCCTCGATAATGTATCCATTGTACTTTAGATCTCGCTCATCTCTTTTTTCGACTTAGCTAATTGTTTTTCTTTTATTTTCTGTTAAATCGAAATGCTATTTTTTTAAATAGATCTCACATTTCCTTTTTCCACCGTTTCCTGAAATTCCCTCATCATATCTGTTTTAAACAAGTTAATTTTCCCTTTTTACTGGATCCCAACAAAGTTTTTTTTTTTTTCAACCGATCTCACAGCTTCAGCATGTCTTCTAATCCCCACGTACATCTGCACATCAATCTTATTTTTTTCCTCGAAGCAATATCTGCCCAAATTATAGGACACTTTTCTACCGGATGAAACTCTCAGATTTGCTGCGGTTTCCCCGCCAAGAAAGTTTAGTCGATGGGCTGCCATAACGAAGCCAATGTTGAGCGGCTCCAAAAATCAACCAAAATGTTGGAAACTAAACGCCAGCCAGCGGTGGAAAAACGTGTATGGCGTGAGACCCTCGATCGGGTCTCAGTTCTTGGGAACCGAGTGGTATATTGGTTTGTTCTGCTCGAGCTGAACCCATTGGTTTCTTATATCTAAGCTAAATGCATTTGAGAGATGTTATATAGGTTTTACTTGATCGTACATGTACTGCTACGCCTTAATAATTGTTTATGGTTACCTTAATATACATATCCGATATATAATTCTTCCTCATATATAGCTCAGCATATGTTACGGTAGTTTACTTTTTCAAAACATCGCTTTTGTTTATATGAACGATGTATGTGAACTACTTATATTTACTTTATTTCATGAGAGTGTATCAACTAACTATAAACCATTCAAAAATGAGTTCTATATAATAATTCACGTTGTGTTTTTATTTATTTATTTATTTATTTATATATTTATAACTTTCCTGCCACGCTCTACGGGAATAAGATAGGAGAAAATTCAGATTGCAAAATGTAAAAAAAGTGGGGTACCTTGCAATGTTTTTCTTCGGCGAAAAAAAAAATTGGGTACCTTGTAATCTTTTTCTTCAGTACTAGATAGGAGAAAAATAGAACTAATAAGATAGGAGAAAATTCAGATTTCAAAAGGCGAAAATAAAAGTTGGGTACCTTGGAATCTTTTTCTTCAGTATTAGATAGGGGAAAAATAAGAAAGCCCAAAAGACGGCGGGGGTTTTGGTGAAGTGTTAATTTTTTGCCGTCATTTATAATGACGGCACGGGCTACTAGTACTTTGGTATAAAATGTTAGCAAAGTTTATGTTTAATCTATCTATGTTATACTAAAAGTCTGTGAGCCGTTCTTGCTTGTTTGTTTGTGTCTTGTTTATTACCTCCACCAAGGAGGTTATGTATTCGTCGTGTTTGTCTGCCTGTCTGTCTATTTGTTTGTCTCTTTGTCTGTCACTAAGATAACTCAAAAAGTTATGAACCGATTTAGAAGAAATTTACAGGGATTGTTAGGTATGTTAGGAGGAACAGATGATTAACTTTTGGTGATGATATGTCCATCCGTTTGTTTGTTTGTTTGTCTGCGTCATTTTTCTCTGTGCCATAACTCAAAAAGTTATGGATGGATTTTGATAAAATTAACATGAGTTGTTAGGTATATAACAAAGAGTAGATGACCAAATTTTGGTAATGGTCCGTTTGTTCGTTCGTTTGTCACTGTTTTTATTTTTATGCTTGTTAGCACAATAACTGAAAAAATTATGAATGGATCTTTATGAAATTTTTAGGAGTTGTTAGTAATGGTAAAAGACATAAATGATCAAATTTTGGTACAGATCGGTTAGTTCGTTTGTATGTTTGACTCATTTTTTCATAACGTTTGTTAACAGTATAACTCAAAAAGTTATGAACGGATCTTCAAAAAAATTGAACAAGCTGTTATTAATATATAAAGGCACAAATGATTAGATTTTGGAGTTTATGCAAAGAAAATTATGGTTTCAGAGCCAATTTGAATTTTTGCTACC
>LQNS02278163.1:10655154-10666167 GCA_001587735.2 Parhyale hawaiensis
CTAAGTCACAGATGAGATGGAATCTTCAGTTGATGTCGTTCCCGACAATTGGAATCGTTGTGCAGTGATCAGCAGTGACTGCAACGAACGATCACTTCTCTGATCTGGTTCACTACGACTGGAATGCCAATGAGTTGAAATCAATTCCAAGTGGTGCGATTGGAATCTGGGAATCGGCGTAAAGAAAAGAGCAAGTGCACATGGTCTGCATTTTGTGAAGAGAGAAAGAAAAAGAGCAATGGAAGTGCAGCTTTAATGGAATTGAATCAGATTGAATGACTGTAACTCATTTGAATTATATGGCGTATCGTGCAATCATAATGATAACAATAATTTTACAATAATACTCCTAGTTTAACCATCGCTATAGTACAAAGTCCACGTACGTAGTGAAATATCATGCAATAAAACTGCATATTTTTTGCATTTGCAGGAATGGAAAAGTACTTTTACTCGAGCAACCATACATTTACTTTGATGAAAAAGGAGAGATGTATTGACTCTGTATGTTCTGTGTTTAATAGCACTCAATTATTCAGACTGATTAGCCTAGCAGATATTTCAATTGAGACAAAAATAAACGTTTTGAAATGCGCTATGCAAGTACGCATTAAAGAATCTTTATTTTGGTGTGAGTCATGCAACCGTGCATGATCATGAACTCAATGTACAATGCAGTATGTACGTCGCTATACTGTACATACAGTATATATAGAGCTTCAGGATGTATATAGCAGCCAAACTATCAAATTGTCGTCTGTTACATCATATGGAAGAGACATTATATAACGTCAGATACCAGTTGGTTTATACCTAACAAGCGAAGCATACTTACTGCAGCGCATATATATGTCATGTGCATATATTACCAGTGCATAAATACCAGTGCATACGTATACTATGTACATGTACATCAGTGCAAAGATGCCGTGTACATATATACCATTGTATATATACTATATGCATACACAACAGTATATAGAACTACATACCGTATGCATATATTCTGCACCAGTGTATACTATATATGTGCATTGCATGACACGATGGAGTGCTTGCAAGCATTACCCCAAGGGCAGCACTTATACAGTTCACAGTTTTAATAATAATAATCATAATGTAAATATACCTGTGTAGGCATATGTAACATACACAGCTACGTGCATAGCGTACATATAGGAATTGCGAATGATCAGATCGGATATAGCATAATTATATACCAATTAAGTGGTTATTGTATTAATTTACTGAACTAGATGACATTTAGGCATCATATTTTGCATCATACATGTATAAGATATCAGCTGGATCTCTATAAATTTAGTTGACATCTGACAGTCTATCTTCCAAGTGGATATCCTAAGTTAGCTAGCTGGTAATAGGCGGACCATAAGACCCATGTCCGGAATGGAGCCGTGACCAAGGCTTCGGTACTTCTGAGTTCCACCCATTATGTCTCCGACATCCAATGTAGAGATATTGCATCATTCTCCAAGAGGGACACTTGGCCTTATATAACACTGGCCATAGCATTAACCGACCAAAACGTTTCCATCCTTGGACGTTGTTTCTCAACGTTTTCTACGCCTGCATTAGTGAAACGCTTGAGTGTTTAAACTCACAAGCAAAATGCATCGGTTCTCTCGAACAAACTCAGGAGGCAACTTGAAATAGTGAAGTACTTGAATGGCTTCAACGACGGGCCTACAACTGTACTTTTTGATGGAGACTTTGATAATCGATCGCCTCCGAAGCAGCGGCCAAAAACTCAAACATAAAGTTCGAAGAACTACTCGGAGCCAGTAGTTTTCCCGTGCTTCATAATGAACATATGGAATAGACTCCCCTCTGAAGTTGTTGGTGCAGATCGAGACACTCAATGCGTTTATGAATGGAAAACATTGGGAGCAACACTTTCCACAGCTACGAACTCCTCTTGCAAGAATTGCAAACTCTTAGCGGCCAAAGCTTCAGAGCTAGGTCACCCTAATCCATTATCTTATACACCACCAGCTAGCTCCATTCCTCCGAGCTCAGCAAATCCGCAGCAATCAATCATGCTTGCACGAACGACTCCTTGGCACCAGTTTATTCTCTTCTTCTTCATTTATTTCTGAGATGTTTAATTGTCTCTGACACAGTGACAGTGGATCACAGATTGCCTGGGAGTAAGTCTCTGATACTCTGTGGGAAAAGGCCTGTTGATCAGACTACTGCCAGCTATCGAATATTTTCTTCGCGCAACTAGCTTAACCCAGGAAAATTCCCATGCCGCTCCCACTCATGCAACTGTCTTAACAGAGAACAGAGCCCATAATTTTCTTCACTCAACTTGGATAATCGAGAAACATTCCTATACTTTTCTTCCCTCAAATTTCTTAACAGAGAACAGAACACATAATTTTCTTCCCTCAACTTACTTAACTAAGAAGAATTTCCATAGTTTTCTTCACTCAACTTTCTTAAAACCCAGAACAGTTCTCATAATTTCTTCTCCCATGTTCCTCTGCTAGAACTTCTGTTCCAATTAAACAGAGCCTCCATAAAAACAACCCGCGCTCCAGCCTTCGACTCCAGCTAATATGAAGCAACTCCTGCCTGCATTCGTCTTCCGAATCGTAACTTTGCTAATTTAAAACTGATAGCGTAGAAAACGAGAGCGATAATAAAAAACGGCATGACATGGGGAACGATAAAAAATCCTTTCAGAAAAAAAAAATTGTCGCTACACTGCAGGACGTGAACTGCGAGGGTCGGGTGATCAATAAAGAAGCTGTTACTGATGTTGTTGATATATATGGGTGTAGTGGTGGTGGTGGTGATGGAGAGATGATGGTGGAGCAGTGCGGTGGAAGTGCGTTGCACAGAGGTGTGGTGCTATTCTATGATGCAGTGGTCCAGAGAATGTACAATGGTGATGTTGAGCTAAATTCCCTCACCCTCATTTTCGAAGTTGTCATCACTCTTTAGCGGCACTTTCTCACCTCATTCGTTTCTAAGACACACTCGCACCACTTCCACACTCCTTAATCTCCACAAGCACTTCCCAATCCTAGTTCTTTCCCCTCCCTCTAATTCGGAGCATCTTCACATCATCACCTTGTTCTTCTCGATGCTACCCTCTCTGCTCTCTTCCCTAAATCCCTTTTTCACTCGCTCGTTTCACAACTCTCCTAACTGTCTTCACGCTCACTACTCTTTCTCCTTCACTCCCCTTATCTCTCAAGTCTCATTCTTAACACACACTAACCTCACTTCATTGCTATCTCAGTCCCTTCACCCTTCATACCCCTTAACTCTTACTCGCTCACTCCCTCACACTCTCACTCACGGACTTCACTTCATCAGTCCCTCACGCGCTTCCTTCCAATCCTCACTCCCAACGCTCCCCTCACTTCACCCAAGCCCCTCTGTCCCCTCATTCCCTTTCCCCTCACCCCCCCACATTCCGTCACTCCACAACCCAGGACAAGTGTCGCGCCATCAGAGGGCCGCACCAGCTGCACCCAACGACCGCCGCAGCGCGCCGGTCTGCGGACCCTCAGCGCCGTTCTTCTTCGGCCTTTTCCCAACCCTTTATTGGCTACGGAGATGACTGTAGCCTTTTCTGAACCCTTTTTTTGGACGACTGTAGCCTTTCTGAACCCTTGTTTGGCGGCAACGATGACTGTAGCCTTTTCTGAACCCTTGTTTGGCGACAGCGATGACTGCAGCCTTTTCTGAATCCTTGTTTGGTGACAGCGATGACTGCAGCCTTTTCTGAACCCTTGTTTGGCGACAGCGATGACTGTAGCCTTTTCTGAACCCTTGTTTAACGGCAGCGATGACTGCAGCCTTTTCTAAACCCTTGTTTGGTGACAGCGATGACTGTAGCCTTTTCTGAACCCTTGTTTAGTGACAGCGATGACTGCAGCCTTTTCTGAACCGTTGTTTGGCAACAGCGATGACTGTAGCCTTTTCTAAACCCTTGCTTGGTGATAGCGATGACTGTAGCCTTTTCTGAACCCTTGTTTGGCGACAGCGATCACTGTAGCCTTTTCTGAACCCTTGTTTGGCGACAGCGATGACTGTAGCCTTTTCTGAACCATTGTTTGGTGACAGCGAGGACTACAGACTTTTCTGAACGCTTGTTTGGCGACAGCGAGGACTGCAGCCTTTTCTGAACCCTTGTTTGGCGACAGCGATGACTGCAGCCTTTTCTGAACCCTTGTTTGGCGGCAGCGATGACTGTAGCCTTTTCTGAACCCTTGTGTGGCGACAGCAATGACTGCAGCCTTTTCTCAAACCATTATTGGATACGGCGATACTTGTAACCTGTCTCAACCCTGTATTCTCTACAGCAATATCTGCAAACTTTTCTGTATGCTTTATTGGCTACGGGGCTCTCTGTAGGCGCTTCTATACACTTTTTTGGCTTTCAAATTGTAATATTACCTTAATTTGACTGTAGTTTTCTTCTCAGTTCTTTATCGGCTGCTGTGATCTCTCTTCTGTACCCTTTGTTGTTTACGGCGTATTCTGTAGCATTTATTGGCACTCTGTTGGATCCAGCGATGACTGTAGCCTTTTCTCAAACCCATATTAGCCACGGCGATGTCTGTGGCCTTTTCTCAAGCCTTGCATGGCGACGGCGATGACAACAGTGTTTTCATCCCCCTTTATTTACCTAGGGAATATGGTAATGTGTGCTATATATATAATTATAACTGCTGGCTTGACAATTCCTCTGTTATTCCCCTAGCTAGCCAAAGATAGCCCCTCTAGTCTCGTAACTAATTTCCTACCCACAACAAGTGGCCTGTGCTCCCCGCTTCGGACCTGCCGACTTCCTCCGCTTCCGCCCCGCCGGCTCCTGCTACTGTGACTGTTTACGTTACGAGATACGCGTGTAGTGCGGCTCCTGAGCACGCTGAGTGAAGCTAAGACACTTGTGCTGCCCTCTTGCTAATGGCGCTCGTCTGTGGTAATAAATATCGTCACTTTCTGTACATTGCAATAACACTGTGCAACGTTAAAAACGTGCAAGAGTTCTGTGGTAATTTTTATTTGCACAGTGAAATGGGAAATCCATTTCTGGCATTCGTTTTCGTTGAACTGGGCGATGGCGTTTGCAGAATTGTCACTCTAGAGAATTTCGGCAAGAAAAAAAAAGGTCAGAAATGGATTTCCAATGTCGTTATGCATCTAAAATATGGCCAGAAATCTCTTGTACTATTTTGAGCCGCTATCATGATTTGGGATATAATATATCTAAAAATTCGTGTGATCTACTCTCGTTTTTTTTTTTATTTTATCTATTTTTTTCCCGAGAAGCTTGAATATGTGAATGATGGAAAATGACGAGAAGATTACATGAAGATGTTACAGTGGTGGAGCGACAGTTAGAGGAAAATGGAACCAGAGTATGTTGGTAGACTATATACCTGATAAATAAAAAAATAAAACGATCACACTCTACAAAAGAGGCCTAGAAGATTTAATGTAGTCTTATTGATAGGTGTGGGTTTTTCATTCATTGATAATAATAATAATAACTAGAGAGCACTCTGTGTGCGCATACCTTTGCTAAGCAAGGCAACGGTGACGAAAAATTCAAATTGGTTCTGAGACCATGATTTTTTTTCGCATCAGCATCAAAAATCTAATCATTTGTGTCTTTCGATAGTACTAACAATTTCTGTAGTTTTCTAAAGATCCGTACATAACTTTTTGAGTTATGCTGCTAACAAACATAAGCTAAGCACACAAACGGACCAACCAATCATCACCAAAACTGAATCATTTGTGTCTTTTAACAACTAACAATTCCTGTAAATTTTGTAAAGATCCATCCATAACTTTGTCAGTGAGTGTGCAAATAAGCATCAAATCAAACATAGCGACAAATGAACGAATAAACAAATCATCACAAAAAAAATGGTCTACTGCCCCGGCCCTCTATTATTATTATTATTTATTTATTTTTATTTTTTTGTTATAGCTGATCGGCCAATGGCAGCAGCTGCTTATCAACTTTTACGGTTTTTCTCGCAGTTTAAAGATCCATCGTGTTATGATAGTAATAATAACAACAACAATTATATTAAGTTTTCATTTTATAATGACTATTGATATCACTTAAATGATAACAAGAACACCAAAATTTGACCATTGTGTCTTTTAGCATTTCTAAGAATTCCTGTAAATTTCATAAAGATCTGTTCAAAACCAATTAAGTAATTTGGCAAGCAAACATATAATCAAACACATAGAGACAATTAAACAAACCCACAAATCATCACAAAAACTTGCTTATTTACTCTCCGTGATAATATTTTACCCAAAAGATGCAAATTTCCTAAAAATCCGTTAATAAATTTTTGAGTTATGACAGTACATTGAGAAAAAAAAAGAGGCAGATAAACGAACAAACGGATGAACGGATCTTCACCAAAAGTTAAGTATCTGTTTAATTCTCCTAACATGCATAATAATCCCGTAATTTTCGTAAAGATCCATCCTTAACTTCTTGAATTGAGTTACCTTGGTGACAGACAAACGGAAAAACTCAACGAAAACATAATCTTCTTGGCAGAGGTAATAAATTATCCATGAACGTGACTCTTGGTGTACACAATCGTACTCACAGCTCCCTGACCACAAGCATGTAACTGTAGGTCGGTATTTGCAACCCTACTTGAGACCCCTACTTGTCACTCTACTTGCAGCCCCTATTTACCATCCTACTTACTACCCAACTAGCGACCCTACTTTTAACGGGCTCTACTAGCCGTTCAGATCGTCCTGTCCTGCATTTTTTTTTAAAGTTTTGTACCGCAAGCAGATCCGTAATTTGCCCACCTTAGCAAGCTACTGACTTTATTATCTGTTAGAGTACTGTCAATCTAAGTTTTCCTCACCTCACATATGCTCGTGAATGGGCCAACTGATACCACCGTCCTCCACCCCTCCCCCCTCCTCCTCTTTCCACCTCCTCGACCCCTCCCCACCTCCCATTACATTAGCTCGAGATTGCAAGAAATTGTGGTAGCGGATGTCATAAGGTTGTAGAGCATCGAAAACCTAAATGACTTTGTGTTCTCTAAAGCTCACACTATTACACAGCGAAAGCGAGGATGTCCTGGCGACAGTATGAGCCCCTAGCCAAGTGTCTGCTCTCGAACTACAGGCAACGTCTGTTCGGTGCTCTGCGCTTGTGACACTTGTCGTGGCAGGATCTGCTGGGCTGTGGGCTTTCGCGAGGGTTCTGGTTGCACAGTGTCTTTCAAACTGAAATATTTATATGTTTTTTTTATATATCTTAAAATCCTCTCGTATCGATGCTTCATGTTCTCGTATAACTTAGATTCAATATATGAACATTGAATCAAATTTTCTGATGTCATTTACCTGTGGCTTTGCGTTCACATTTGATTTACCGCCATGCTCAGCTCTAACAAATATTCGACCCAAATTACTAACAAATTTAACCGTAATTGGAATGATTTCTCAAATTAACAACAAGTTTGCATAAGAAGGCTGAAAAAGTATATTGTCCCAATACCGGCACGCCTACCCGTGCACTGACGTGAACTACCTACTTTGGAGCGCTCGTTCAGCATCAGAATTGCAATATTTGCGCCACATGAGCACATATAGACGTGTACCTTCTTTTGGTGTACGGAAAACGTGCTGGTTTTGAAACAACATAGCTATATCCCTGTGGAACGTTTCTACGTAGGAAACATTTCAACGGTGATTGTATGGAAAATAAGAGCGTGAATGAATATAGAAATGAAGTTTGGTGTGATGTTGCAAATTTCACGTTTTTTTTTTTTGCGTCGGAAGTACTCAATCAATAGTATATTAATATTTTAAGCAGAAGGGAGGTATGTATAACATTATATAGTAAGGTAAGCTGGCTCTTATATAATAATTATTTTTAAATTGGGGGTACTGCTTATACGTAAATCTAAAAAAATCCATAATCATAAATCTCTATCATTGCTACACTACCATTTTAGTGAAGCGTGTTTTATGTTAAGTTCCCCTTGGACACTTCTCTTTATTCCAACGAAAGTATTATATTTTTTTACTAATGCAAAATATTAACCTATCTCTCTGCTGGGCGCTTCTCAATAGTAATAATTCTTAATACAGCGCCAGCGGCCTATTTTTCAAGCTCTACTGATATATTTCTTCTTAGTAAGGTCAATGGGCTTCAATTTCCTACAACAGTCTTTTTTTTTCAGTGCTAAATTATGCCTCTCAGCTTTAAAAGCAACAGATTATTAGGGATAGCAGTTTTTGCCCTGGGATCGGCCTTATAACATAGAGCAAGTCTTCAAAAAAAAAAGGCAGCGATAAGACGAAAGCTAGAACTAAAAAGAAGCTGCTGAAAGGCCAAGCCCAACATATATATATATATATATTAGCGTCGGTGGATGGCTAAAATTGCAAAATAATCAAGCGGCCGTAGACATGTTTTCAGCAAATTGCCATCGCCCTCAAATTCAAATAACTTCATGGTTGCCACATGTAAAAATTTAAACGCATTTTCAACTAGAGCACTCTGAGAGTACATACCTCCGCCAAGCAAAGCCACAGTTATGAAAAATTAAAATTGGTTCTGAGACTATATTATTTTCTCTGTATCAACACTTAAATCTAATCATTTGTGCTCTCCATTAGTGTTAACGGCTTCAGTAATTTTTTTGAAGATCCGTTCATAACTTTTGAGTTATTCTACTAACAAGTATTGCGACAAACATGAGTCAAGCATACAAACGAACAAAGCTATCTGCACCAAAATTTGATCATTGATGTCTTTTAACATTAGTAACACTTCTTATAAATTTCATACAGAATCATTCATCATTTTTGGAGTTATTGTGCTAACAAGCATAAAATTGAAAACAATGACAAACGTACGAACAAACGAACGGATCGTTACAAAAATTTGGTCATTTACTCTTCATAACATACCTAACAATTCATGTAAATTTCATAAAAGCTCGTTCATAACGTTTTGAGTTATAGCATTAAGAAAAATGAGGCAGACAAACAAACAAACGGATGACGGATCTTTACCAAAAGTTAATCATCTGTTGTTCATAATATACCTAACAATGCCTGTGAATTTCGTCAAAATCAGTCTATGACTTTTTGAGTTATCTTGATGACAGACAGAGAGACAGGAAGACAGACAGACAAACCCGACGAAAAAATAACCTCCTTGGCAGAAGAAATTAAATAATTGAAGAGCTCAAACGCCATAGTATATAGATTTATGCATCAGATATGTATTTTAAATAAATCTGTTGCTGTGAAGTAACTTTACTAGTAAAGCAGATGTATTACGTAACTCCACTGATTCTTTTCGCTAACGCCAGGCTCACTAATTTATACAAATCAAGTTTCATGTCTTTGTGTCCGGCCTTAACAATTAGAATTGTTTATGGTGTCTTGTTTACGTTGTTTACTATCATCGTAAACTCAAGAATATAATAACTGAGCTACGAATGGCAGAAAACTGAGGTTCCTTTCACCCACTACCTCAAGGGCTTGACGCGTAGCACAAGGTCTTATTTTAGACTTCTGTTCCATTGTTCATGTTGCAAAGATGTTAATTATATTATAATGCATTGTGCCATCTACATTATAAGTTGCAATTTTTTTATTTTGAAATATATATTTGTGTCTACTTAAGAAATTATTTATATGATCCGTACAACCCTAGTATTATTCCATGTGACCATTTTCTACTTATATATCTTTAATTGAAAATTCCAATCCCATATCCAATGTGATTTACAGAACAATTATGGATTAGTAAACATTCAACATAATTATTTTTTGCTTACAACAAAATTAATAAACACTTCATTTAATTTCCGTTCCTGTCCTAAATAGTGATACGAGACACATAAGGTGTGAATATGCATTCACTCTAACTAAATTCCCAACTAAATATTCGATCTGCCCTCTATGGAAACTCTACTGTATTTCGGTATAACTTTAAATTAAGATGGAATATGAAAATATTATTGTACGGGGTTATTTTGTCTTTAAATTTAAGAAGTCTATCATGAAGTCGCTACCAAAATGCTAAGATAAAAATTTATATTTTCAAGAGGCTAGCGTTATCCTCAAATTTGTACGTCTTCCCACTCTCTTCCAAATTACACTAACAGCAAATGAAGTCTAAACGACGTTGTTTTTTTTTTTAATTTGACCATTCTACTTCACCGAAAATACGACACTATCAATCAGTGCTAGAAATCGGAGCGCGCAGTACTCAATTTAACTTTCCGCACACCCCCTCCCCCCTAAAAAAAATACTGACAAAAGAAATCCTAGAAGCATCATTCTCTTTAATTCTCTGCCCCCTTTCCATAATAAAACAGTAAGATCAAATCCCTAGACGCTTCGCTGTTTTTAATTCTGTTACAGACTCTTTCCTAGTTCTTGATAAACAATAATAACCAGAGAAACCCTAGATACAATGGTTTTCATTCTCCTGTTTCCCAGCTTCCGAAAAAAAAACACAAGAACAAAAGAAATCCTAGACGCATTGCTCTCTTCAATTGTGTCTCCCAGCTCCCTACAAAAGTACGCGAACAATAAAAGAAATCTCAGAAAACAAATATCGCCGAAGTTATTGGCTCACCCCTTCCGACACAGACCGATCACCAATATTAGGCTGTTTCACAGTACCATTTTTTAGCATCATTCTTCAGAAGTACATCACGTGCAGCTGTCGCTGTCTGCATGTCTCCGGTGTAGACTCCAGAGCAGTGTTGCCATATACGCTTCGACTGTCCCTCGACTTTGTATATATAATCTCGCTAGTTTGGAAGGGTTTTAATCTTTTTTGTGCAATTTATTTAAGTGCAGAATTTTCGTAAATTTGATGCTGAGCTTTGTGTAATCCATAGGTTTATTGACACTGCGTTGAAGGACTCTGCTTCTACTTTGCGCTATAATTTTATTGAAGCGATGGACATCGTTACTCAGCTGTTCATCATGAACAAA